>JAPDSC010077185.1:69666-86023 GCA_026290005.1 Latrodectus geometricus | reverse complement strand
GTGATTCTCTTCGCAATTTCTTAAAATAAAATTTTGTATTTCAAGAATTTTTTTTTTAATTGTAGTTACTTTTACAACACTTTTACAGACTGACAAATCTCCAAAACAAATTTTTATTAACTTTTTTAAAATTTTTAATTTATTTCATATGATAGAGACAAAAATAAATCGAATCGAGTCAATGTGACTCAGTTTAAATCAAATTCACTTACAGAGAGTTCTGTCTATTCGAATAATCTTTTTTATTGTCAGAGAGAATACAGATTATCTACTGAAAAAATATAATACAGGATTTAAAATAACAATGTGATACTAGAATGATTTGAAATTTCTCAGAAAATCATATTGAAAGCACGAAAATATACTGATCTGCCTTTAGAATTTCTTTAAAGTACGATAAAGAAGAGAAATTAGCGAATAAGGTGAATTTGTTCTTTTTATAATATTCAGCTGACCTTCAGGTTAGAGCCTCCTAGATTTTCTTTTTCTACAGAAAAATAAAGAAATAAATAACGCTAATAGCTCTCCATCTCAAGGTAATAATCTGGTCTATGAGATGTGTCCAGCCCATGTCATTCCAGTTTCATAGGTCAAAATCTGAATAATTTCCCTTTTTTTTCCCTTAGAGCAGAGACTGAGCCCATCGATCCAGAAGAATGGTTTCTCTTTTATTTTCTCTTGACTGTGACTTGACACTGTAATGAGTATGAAGCCTGTTGATAGCGCGAATCGGCTCTTTTATTCACCACTCTTTTTTTTTCAGTGATAAGCACTGAAAGACCAGAACAGCATATTTTTAGAGGTAGATGCGCTGCTGAATTTTCCAGGCCTCTGCAGGTAGCAATTTTTTGTCGCATTAGTATCAAGTTTATGGCTGACGTCAAATATTTTCGTTAGCCTTAAGCTATTCGCTGTTGATTATTCATTTATGCGCGGACGAGGCTACTGATTTTACCTTGAAATTAAAATTTTCTTTTTTTTTATACTAAGATAGAAGTTTTTAATCTATGGTATGAGAATTTTTTGTCCCACTTAACTTAGTCATGGTAATAAATCCTTATAAAGGAATGTGTAAAAAACAATAAATACTCTTTTAGAAAAAAAAATCCCTTTAAACTCTTTAAAAAGTAATATATTCATAATACAGAAGAAGATGGGTCAAGTTAATGTGATAAACTGATCTCTTAATTACACTATATGAACAAAAAATTGAATATTTAGAAAAAAATTCTGAGGAAAGATTATTCACAAATAGAAAATGTAATTAAAAATTTCTGAGTTAGTTTTTATTTTATTCAGTAATCCTTTTCCATTTTGATTATCATATTTTATTAATGTATTTCACTAAATGATATCCTTTTCTCACAATCCTGTGTTAAAATGGGTTAAGTCTAATGTAATATTGGACATTTTTCGCTTAAACCAATAAGCATGACATTATTCTTTTGAATAAAGCCCAGTTTTAACAACGGATATAAAAAGTTACATCTACGAAACCTTTCATACACTAATTTATACACATGATTATTAATTTACCTATTTCAATTTACAATTTTTTCGGTAAAAATAATCCGTTATACGATTTTTTATATCGTCTTATCCTTTGGGAGTATTTATAATGAGTGATATTCGTGTGTTATAATAAAGAAAATTGGTTACATGTCAAACATCTTAAGAGAAAAACAGCAGCCGTGGGATGAAATGTTAATTTTCGCTTAAAACACAATTAGCCGAGCCTCTCATAGCAACGACGTTGCCAGAAAACTATAACACAAAGGTTCTCAACTTTGATATTAACTTTCTGACTGTATCGTTGCTATGAAGGTCGTTAACTGAACAAATTTGGCAGTTACTAATGAATGCCTCAAAATAAGTCTTCCAAGCTGTTAAATGGATAGACTAAGCAAAAAATATTTAATGCAAGTATGTTTTCCGTATAGTTCATTGGGTTAATCCGGATTTTTTTTTTTTATCAATTTTTGATTCAATTTGTTTCGATTTTGATGCATTTTGGTTTACTTATTTTACTATGTCTTTTCTGTTCAATGTTTAACTACTGTTTCGCATGATAATTATTTTTGATCTGTGAAAATAATGTTGCTTTGCCCAAATATAGTGATTAGGCTCAGGAAGGACAAATTGCAGAACCACGTTCTTTAGAGTGGAAGATTCTGAATTCTGTTCAAACACTGCCGATTAGCAAGTAATGGCTGTTTCGCTTCTGGTTTTTGAATTTTCACACTTGTGTCTGGTAAGTTCTTGGTAGCTTTCTGGGTTTCCTTCTGCGAAATGCCCCAGTATGCCCCACAAAAATCTTGGCGCAGCTTGTCCTTTTTGGACCTTGCGCCACAAAACCCAACCAACCAGCCTCACAAAAATCCCCCTGGAAGTCATTTCGCTCTGGATATTTAAATATCTTATAGCTCTCATCAGCTGTTGGGCACTTCGCATTGTTAAATCATTGCTGTTCTGTATAGAATTCCGAGTTCTTTTTCAATTCTAGTTTTTTTTCTATGCTCTTATTTCGCGGTAATTTAATAGACGACATTAGCTGTGACGTCATATTCAGCAACTGTTTCCAAACATTTGCTGTTAAGTGCCATTTATCATTGAAACTGCCATAGACTTCGGTGATAGATTTTTAAATTGTCATTTTTGAAATTGATATTCATTATTTAAGGATAACGTGTTTGCTAAAACTTTTAACCTTTTGTTTGCTTAACCTTTGATTCTCGCCAAATTGTAGTCACAGTTAATCACCAAGCTGGGCAAAATCCAATCGTATTCTGGTTTAAACAGAACAATTTATTGTTCTGTGCCAACAAAAATCACCAATAAAATCGATAGCCAAACAAAAATCTCCAAGTTTGTCAAGAAGCCACTCTTAAATACAATATTAAGCAAATGTTTACATTGTATTTGTTTGGAAACAGATGTGGATATGACGTCACACTAATGTCGTCAATTTCGTCAGATAAATAATGCAATAATTGTATAAATCGGCAACATTTTTTTAAGTGTTAAAACCAACAGCTTTCAATTGTTACACTGAATGGTAGATTATGTTTATTGTTGAATGCGCTCGCATCGTCGGGATTTTGTTGACATCTCAGCTTAAAAGCTTTTTCATCTGTTTAATAGCGCCAAAAGGCCAGTGGAGTGAGATCATTAGCGGTTGAATGCACTGCACAATGCCAAATGCTATTATAAAGAAGTGTGTGACTCTCGTCAGCGAAACCAATGGCTTCATTGGTAGAGCGCGTGATTAATAATCTAGTTGTCACGGATTTGAAACTAACTTGAAACGCGAATTACCAAACAAATAAATTCTGCTTATTTTTCAGAGCTGCGAGTGTATTTTTAAAAATTCCACTTATTTACCTTTCCAAGTTTGTAATATTCCAATCGAGAGAGTTCTCTCGATGTATATAAATGAATAATTTTTTAGTTCGAGTTCATAAAATTTTGAGTTCATACTAACAAATCATTATTTTCACTTGTGTTAATATCGATTTGTATTTCTATATGTAAATAGATTTCCTAATATATAATCATAATTAATCGATTCTTCGCAATTAATGGTCCCAAGTTAATAGACTATTGAACTAAGGGAGATAAATGTGATAGCTCTGTAGGCACATTTGTCAGGTTGGGTGTTTAAAAGTTTTCGGTAAAACATTAGCATGTAAAAGGAATTCAAGCGAATATTCGAAGGTTTTAGTTATTAAGCTGTCTGTTACATAATGTGAATAATTTAATTATTGCGTAATAATATATTTTGTTAAATATAAATATCTGTGAGTGACGTGAGGCTGAGTATTGAAAAATAATTCAAAAGAAATAAATGTGATGAATTATGCAAACTTAAAGAAATATCCTATCGTGTTTACATGCTAAAAATATGTCTTTATCATTCTGTTAGTTTACAATAATATAGCTTAATTCAATTTGCTAATATTGGCCAAATATTGCAATCAAATCGTTATTTGATGCCAGTATGGTCAAGCTGATCAAGAATGCTCAAAGTAACACGAAATACAATACAAAATGAGTAACTGGAGCAATTTATGTCCTTAAACTTGTGTCAAATGCTAGAAATGGGCCTTTTTTGAGCTGAAATAACAGTCAGGGTGAAATCTTTAAAACTTGTTATGGTTGGCCCAGTAGTATATTCATTTAAAGAAGAGGGGGGGGGGAGGAAACAGTGATGTAGAATAATTTACTCATATTCATAAAAAATTTTATTACATTAAAGATACATTTTTAATCCGTTACATTTGTTAAATACAGAACGTACATTCATTTTTCTACTCTAAAAGTACTCTGAGTTTTTGCTCAAGAGTTCATGGATTCGATTCCCACCTCGAGGTTGGTTGCTTGTTACTATTCTTCTGCTCAAATTAATCTTAAGATACCATAGGGCAATAAACTAATGAATAAGAACCAAACGCAAAAACTGTCGTTTTGAAAAATTCGGAGAAAATTATGCTACTAATCATTTTGCTACCATGATGGACGAGTGCTAAGTTTATTTTTAATAAAATTATAATAATTACTGTAATTTAAGGAATAATTTTGCTTTATACAGGAAAAAATTAATTTTATTCTGCTTCATGGATTGTCTTTTAAACAAAAGGGCATCATTTTTAATGTGTGTTATTCCATTGTTTGCATTGTATAGAAAAATGTATCTTTTCCCAATTTTAAGAAGTTTTTTTATGTCTACGCTATTGCAAAGTTATGTATATATGAAATTTCTCGCAAATTATATCCGATTTATAAGCACAATTTTGTGCATAATACTCTTGCATTTAAAAAAAAAAGTGAGATTTAAGTTATTTCTAGTCTATGTGCATTGGAACATCATATGCGTCACAACGATTGGTATGTCATCATTCTACGGAATTCCATTCTGTGTAACGTAATGTTTTTTAGTTCTTTTCTAATTCCTTTTTTATTCCTCCGATAAATTTCCCTCATTATTACCTGAACTGATGTAATAAACGTGCTGTATTCTTCGTAGAAATGTCCCATGAAAGTTTACGTGCGATGCACGCACGAGTGCTTAATAGCGTGAATCTCTCGTTTGAATGCACGTGCAACAGTAGTGATTTCTAGTTTTGGGAATGATCGTTTTGAATTGGTGGGATTCTTTTTTTTATCTTTATACTCCCTCGGGAAGAATTTTCTACGCGATCTTCACACGATATGTACTCTCATTAAGATGCTATCTCCGAGTAAAAGGGCTTTTCATATTACTAACAAATTGTAACATTTTAATCGAAAGTATTTGTGATAACCGTTACTTATTTCCACGTTCCTTGTTTGAAATTGCATATTCTATTTAAGTCCCTGAGAAGTGGAAATGGTTAATGAAGCAATACGAAAAAAATAAGAAATGGCTTATTAAAGAAGTATCGTCATCTTTAACTTATTAAAATAGGCTAAAGACTTATTGATTTATACAAATGATATGATTCATAAATATGCTTTAATCCTTATAAAATTGTGAATAATCTCATAGATAGCTGATTTGCATTTCAAATTTTAACTCTAATGTTAAAATTAAATCCATAATATTGAATAAATTCAATAATTGTCATACACTATTGTAAATATAAATAATTCAATAAACAAAAATTTCTTTTACGATATTCTCATAAATATCGTTAAAAAAAATCATACAACGAATGTTTAATTTTTGACATTTCATAAAGCGTGTAGTCTAATAGTAAAAGACTATAATAGAGAGCATATATTCCACCCAGAAGACATATAAACCGTGTTTTGTCTTCTGGGATTGAACCTTCGTTGAAAATCCAACCTCATAAGTATTACAGATATTTTATTCAACAATTGTAATTCACTATTGTAAATATAAATAATTCAATAAACAAAAATTTCTTTTACAATATTCTCATAAATATCGTAAAAAAATCATACAACGAATGTTTAATTGCATAAAGCGTGTAGTATAACAGTAAAAGACTCTGAAACAGCATATGGTCCTTCCAAAAGACAAATAAACCGTTTTTTGTCATCTGAGGTTTTCTGGAAGGACTTTAAAAAATAATCGATATCATTTAATAGTCTTTTTTTTATATATATATTTCAACGAAATTTTTTTCACTGATGAGATCCGTGGGATGGAGTGGACAATATTAATCTATCAAAATCATGATAGCTATTCTAATGCTCCGCCTTTCTTTGTGTCAACCTCATAAGTTTTACAGATATTTTTTTCAATACATTAAGGAAGTCGAAAAGGAGAAACTAATTAAATCGAATATCGCCAAGTAGCAATAGGCAATTTAGGCACATTTACACAGGATTTTAGGCAATTTTTGTGGAGTGTTTCCTGGTTTAAAATAACTTTAATCTCACATTTTTGTACATATTTGATATAATATCAAATACAATGTGTGAAAGAGTGATTTTTATGATAAAATTCTGTTTAGAATTAATTATGTTTTATGTTTCAAGAAATGTGAATTTTATGTTTAAAAAATATTATCGCAGCAGTATTTTATTACTTTCTCTTAAATAAAATTCTACAATAATTTAAAATAATACAGCACAATGTTCAATGTATATGAGCAATTTTTGTTTCTAGGTATGTAATAGATTTAGTATCTGAAGTATAAAATTCAAGAACAAATATTAAAATAATAATAATCTGAGACCTTTTCCGCTTTTCCGGACTGATTTCTTCTGAGACAATTCCGCTACTTTAAGAGATAAAGAGACGGCCGCCTAACGGCATAAGATGTATTTAAATTATATAAATTAAAATATTTGAATTATATAATATAAAAAAATAAATTGTTAGCGATTCATATCTTTGCTTAGTCAAATATCCTTTTTATTTTTGTAAAGTGTTATAAATAACTTTTTTTGTACATGAATGAAATTTTATTTTTAATAATACTTTTAAAAATTATCTGTTTACGAAAAAATAAATTTCTTCGGCAATTGCTTTAAAATTTGTTATAAGATTTTTACAATCTTGCCACATATATATTATCCCTGCAAATTATAGTTGTTATTCTTTAAACCTCATTTGTTTTAAAATTGTTTTCTTGCGTATAATTTTTTTCAGTTAACAAAATATCTGTTCACGAAATTTCTCATTTCCGATAAACTATTTTCGATGGGATACTGTAATGCATTCTTCATTTTTTCTTTTTTTAGAATTGAATTATTTTTTGGCGCAGTCTTATTGGAATTCTGAATAATTCCGCATTCAAGGTTCATTCTGAAATGAGTATCAGGTGCATGCTAAATTTAGCTTAACATCGCCGTAGATGACACTTCCTTCCTATTTCTTTTATATTTATATGTTTACTTAATAGTTGAATTTCATTCTGTCACGCATTTTCGTATATCGTTAATGGAGCTATATTTATAAATATATATAAGCTTCCTCATGCTATAAACTCTTTATTTGTGAATTCTATTTTATTTTGGGCCGTCAATGAAATTTCGGTTCAAATATTCGTGGGGTCGAATCCCACAATAGGCTTGGAAGTTGGTTGTGATTTAGAATCCATTTTAAACTCCTAGTTGTTGGTCTAATTGCCCTCGTATGCAAAAAAAATAACCGTTAAGCGACAAAAAAAAAAAAAAAAAAAAAAAAAAAAAAAAACTTACCAATTAATTTGAAATAATGCAAAAGATTTGAAAACTTCTAATTTGGTTGAAGTAGTTTCATATATTCGAAACGGATGGTAATTTTAATCTTTGAATTTTCAGGTCGAAAGGGTGTAAACGAATCGTAAATATTATGTGCGAACTGTAAATATAAATGTCATCAAACCAGGAGCTGTAAATATAAATTTTATCTTCTGATTTTTTTGTTTCTCTATTCATCGCACTTGGGCGCGTGTGTTCCTTTCTTGCTTATTCTTTCATGTAGAACATCTACCCTATATTGCACTTTTCTTTAAATTCCAAGGCTTTGACGTCAATAGAACACTTTTGCGATGTAGATCTGTGCAGTTTTTGAATTAAACATTTTCTTTTGTTAAAAATAATTTTAGTTTTGGAATTCCCATGGGTTAAACTTGAGTTACATTAAAAAGTACAGTATAAGTAAATTTCACTTACAGATTAAGTTATGTCAATATATATATACATAATTAATCATTCATAATATCTATATATAGTATATTTACTTCTTTATGTGTGCCTAAAAATAATTTTATTGAAAATGTATCGATGTATTTGAATAAATATTGATTTTCTTTTACAGATGAATAATTATTTTTTAAAATATTAAATTTTGTAAGCGTTTCTTTCTCGAAGTAACTCAACTAAAAACTGAAACACTGGGAGTAGAAGACCTTGTTTCTCTTAAATATACAGTAGTTTCGCAATCTTAAGATATCAACTTTCCATTTCTTTTCGATCAATTATATCCATGATTTTCTTCTGGTTATTTTTAATTCTTATTCGTAGAATTTTAAGAACAACTATTTTAAAAAAAGTTTCATATTTTTGAGGTCTGATTTTTTAATTCGCGTTGATCTTTAATTAATTTCAAACTCATTCCACTGAACATAAATTCGATAAATGTTGTAATATGTTTAATTTTAATGGCAGAGTCAGTCTGTATTCTGCTGTTACCAAATGATTTTTCCTACCATGTGGAACAGTAAGACTTTTTCTGTTGAAATTAACCCTTCTTTGCATAATGGTGGAAATTTCCATCATAACCTATAATGCCCAAAAATTATATAAAAGAACAAGTTCACTTTAAGTTGATCGTGTTTGGATACCTTTTTAATGTCCATTGCATAAAAAGAAACATAGCTGTCAAAAATAAACAAGTGTCATTATCAGTGAAACGAGCTTAAAGTTGTCTCATTCCGCTGTTTGTTGTAGTTGCAATAAACGTATGATTTCGTTTATAATTTTGTTTTATTATATTAGAGTTTCTATTGCTAAAAAATTGAAAATGAGTAGAAGAAAGGTTTGTAACACGTGTTTCTGTTATTTTCCTCTTTTATTTCTATTTAGTACTAAGCTAATGATCTAACTTTGGATGATGATGGAAATTTTTAGCATATTGTTTTTTGCTAAATTTATACTATAAATATATACTAAGATTTTTTTAACCATTTTTCCTTTAATTTTGAACATGAATTATATCAACTTGATTTATTTCACCAATAAAGAAAAAATCATGCAAAGAAGGGTTAAACAGAATGGTTGACCCTCTGACTTTCAGTCCGAAGTTCATGTTTGATTTCCACTACGATCATGGATATTAGTAATTTTTTCATCATCCACTGTGTAAATTTGTGTGCAAGAAGGAGCATTAGACCAACAAACAAATTAAGCCAAACGCAACTGAAATTACCATCTTCACCATGTGATAAGAGAACATTTTAAATTAAACACCTGTTTCGACATTGTTTTTGGTTGTGAAAGATATGTAAAATAATAATTTTAAGTATTGTTTTTTAATACATATGATGTTTACGTTAACTTAAGCTGCTGTTGAAATGGTGAGATTGAGTTGAAACGGTGATTTGACGGACAATGAAATTAATGTAAACATTATTTTTTTATTAGTCAAATCACGAATAGCTGGTACATTATGGTATGTAATTACTCGATGGTGTCTCGTCAATTGTTATTACTAATCACATTCCACTATTCTTTTTTAGCTGGGAATTTTGTCATTTAAAAGTCCTTGATTTTTCCTCATATCAAACCTAAACTTATTAAATTTGAAATGTTAGCGAATACTGCACTTTTCCAACGGGGAACTTGCAAACTGTAATCGTATTTTTTTTTCGAAATGTTCGAAATTTATTTAGAAAATTTTCTTTTTTAAAGTAAAATTTTAAAGAATGTCTCCTTAGGACTAATGGAATAGATTTGCTATCAGATAATGGATTTATTTTTTTTATTTATGTGCCTTTAGATTTTAATCTCAGAATTAATTCGAAAATTAAAAATTACTTTTTTTGTATAAATAAAATACATTAAAATTTCATTACCAAATACTATATATTTTTTATTATTAATAATTAATACTTGATTTCTTTGTTTTGTAAAATGAAAAAAGTTTGTGTTTCTGAAAAGTTATTAATGTTAGATATCTTTAATATCTGTGTGTGTTGGTTAAGACTTTATATAATAAATATTTACAAGTCGCATCATATTTGAATTTTCAAATTCACTTCGCAAGAATGGAGGATTCCAGTTCTGTTGCAAATAATAAAATTGTTGTCGATATTCGAATTCAAAATGGACAAGTTACATGACACTGTTTGACCTTGTTGAATATGCATCATCAGGGTTACTCGAATTTTTCAGTTGCATGTGAAATGTTTAATTCTCGTGAAAAGTCAACGTGAGTCTAGATTTATCGACGAGTGTCAACAATAGAAGCCAAAAAAATTGGCGTTTTTAGAGCAATTGGAGAGTTATGTTCCACTTGTTCATTCAATCGTCACATGTTTTATGTCAAAAGTAAAAGTGACTTCCTTTAATGTCATCATAGGTGGTTTTATTATATCATGATTATTTTTTTTACCATTTTATTGTTGTTTTTTGTAAACATTTAAAAAAAATCGAACATAAATTTTCATTCCTTGAATATTTCCTTTTTTATTTTAAAATACTCTTAAAATAGATCTGGGGCGTTTATCTAGCTGTATTATAAAATATATTTAGGTACTAACGATTTTTATTTTAATAACTGACTTTTTCATTATAAATACAACATGTGATAAGCATATGTTATAGATTGAAATTGCTCGAAGGAATTAATTTTCGTAAAACATATGTTATCTGAGTTATAGAAATTTGTAAAATGAATTGTAAAGATAATAAATTGATAAATAAATCTTAATTTTTGATTAATAAAATTATAATTTAAATATATGCTGGTTAATGTCTACAAAAAGTCATAATAATAAAAAAAGTTCATCTTTGTTGTTTCTTATCCTATCTGGTTAGACATTAGGTAAAACTAGATCCGTGAACTGATAAAAAGTCCAAAACAAGAAGAGGACTTCGAAACAAGTCCTCTTTTTCAAGTTCTTAGCAAGAAAGCAAATAATCAGGGGTAAACTGTAATTCATTTCTAATTCAGTTGACTTCTCATTTTTTCAGATTTTATGTGGGAACTGCAAAAGAGAAAAGTAATTTTAAATTTGAGGTGTACATATTTATTTAAAACTGCAGTAAAATAAAAGTAAACAAAAATTAAAATTTATTTCAGTAAAATAAATTATTAAACTTAATATATTAAGTAATAAAAAGTCTTTTAAAATGTTCGAAATTTATTCTTTTGTATGATATTTATTTCCTTAATTACTATTTCTTATTCACCAGATATTCTAATTTGATTTATTTAGGTGTGCCGTCTCATATTTATTGGAACGCAGTAATAACTCTCTTGGGTCGTTTTAATTCTTTATTTTACAACTTTAAACCGTGTATTTCTCAAAATATTTAATGGGATAATAGTTTGATGTTTAATTTTTCATTTCTTAAAATGTATTTTATTCTTTATATTATATTTTAAAAAAAAAATTGTGAAAGCATTTGTTTTGTTGCCGCCCAACCTGTCTAGTGGTTAGCGTACCTGACTACAGAGAGATGGGACCTGGGTTCGAATCCTGGCTCGGGCTTGGATGTACTTTCTCTCTCTTTCTTGTCTTTGTCCTTTCTTTGTGTGTGAATGGTTGCCTACTCTATAAACGGGTACCTATGGCATGTGTGTACTGAGGAAGTCGGACTCCACAACAAATATGGTTCAGTTGGAAAAGTGGAACAGCGCACCCCATATTGCCAGCCTGGCTGGCACACGACAAGAACAACATTCGTTTTGTTAAAATTTTCAATCCTTGAAATCTAAATATTTTTAAAATTATTATTAATTAGAATATATATATATATATATATATATATATATATATATATATATATATATATATATATATAACAAATTTAAGACGGAAACGATTGTACTTTTGTCGTCTCACTCCTTAATTATATATTTAGAACCGTAACTGAAAATGAAATTGTGGTTTTTGTGAGCTTAGTTTTGTGAGCTATTTTAATACTTAATTTCATTCATTATTCTCCTGAAAAAAAGTTGACTTACTTAAAAGTACCTGAATAGGAGCTCTTTGACCTTCTGTTCAACAGTTGCTTGGTTCCATTCCACCAAGGGTTAATTGTTTTATACAGCTTAGAATTCACACTTTAAACATTGATCTCTCAATCGGTCAAACCAGCTCTCTTGCGAAAAAAAAGTAGGTAGTGATAAAATCAATTCATTGAATTTGTTTTTCTTACATCTAATTCTAGCGTGTTTTGCAATCCTATTTATTTTCAAATAATGAATTATATGAAAATAGATATGTGTCTATATATATTTTCCCATTGTGTTATTTTATTAACCTGAAAGTATTTTAAGTTTGCAATCGTTTGTATTTTGATAGTTTAATATGTAAGCATAATTAATTTAACATTAGTGTGGCTTTTTTTCAATAAAGTAATCTACTTTTTCAACCCTTTTTCATCTTGAATAAAAATCACCGATACGCATGATATAGATTTACTGGATGGCCTGAAATTTTGTTAAATTTTATTAAGATAGTTAATATCTACACACACACGCAAGATACACATATGCATATATCTATACATGGGCATAAAATATGCTAAGCTTTGCGACTTGGTATGTTCTTCCTTTTGCATGTACTTATGAATTCTATTTATATAATAAATGTTGATTAAAGTCATTCATTCTATCTAATCAGAGAAATAAATTCTAGGGAAATTTTTGAGGCGACTAATTTCCAAACCAAATGTTTATTTTGTGTTTCTAGTATCTCGTTGATTGCTTAACTTAATTATAAAAGGAAATTGTTGCCATATGTACTAATATTTAAAATTTCATAAATTAATGCAGGTAATAGTTTTTTTTTAAATTCAAATAAATCAACCTTCAAAAAATAAATATCGGAATCGGTCTTTCAAATGGTTTGGCATTTTAACAACTGTATTTAAATTTATAATAAGTACAGTGTATACAAATATTTTATTAGATTTGCCGTAAGCAATTAAAATGAAATTTTTTGAAAATTTATGATTAAAAAAAATGAAAGGAATTTCAATTTCAAAATGGAATTAAATATTCGATATAAATAACATCCATTATAATAACCGATATAACAATACACAGCCAGCTGACATAACGATTGTTCACAAATTCTGGAAGTTTATTTTTACATAGTTTATTTTTATTACAGGAAATAAGAAAGTTCAGATGGTTAATTTTGTATGTTCATGATGTGAATCTATGAATTTGCATTTTGATTAAGAAATTCTTGTGACGTTCCATTGTCAAGAAAGTATTCAGCATGAAATTAGTTCAAGCAAATTATTCCATGAATGTTACGGTACACACGATTGACAGGAAATTAGAAATTTGTAGCGAATTAGTGTAATTATGCTTTCAATTTTCGTTTAGGGAAAATGAGTAAAACTCGATTTAGATTTTTGAAAATAAATTTCACGTCAAAAAGTAGTGATGTTTCTTGACAATGTTAGTTTCAGAACAATGACCCAAATGATAGTGATGGTTACCCATCACCAAAAGAATTATACTCATTTTCCCAAAACTGAAAATTGAAAACATAATTACATTCATGACCGCAATATTTACAGAATATGTTATATTTCTGAAAGGACTTTTATTTTCATTGAATACTTAAGAGAGTATGAGTGGAAACATAAAAAATAACAAACTTCTATAACTTTTATTAAAAGTGATAACGTATCTTCTAACTTGACATAAAAAATAAGTAGTATGAATACTCAGTTAAGAAGTGCGTTCCTTGAAACTAAATTTATGAAAAAAGATACTTTGTTTTAGAATTTTTAACGCTAGAATAGGATTATGAAGATTACATGTTAAAACTGGAGTCCCTCTTTTCCATTTACAAGTTGTTTGTATTTAATATTTAGTCTTTAAAATTTTTGAATGTGTTAGTTGCAAAGTTCGTCTAGCTAGCTGTTCCGACTTTTGTAATTCTGTTGCATCCAGTCTATAAATATTTTCATCATCTGAATCATCCACTTCTATCTTTTAATGGTTGTAAGTTCACTTCCCTCTTTAGGTGTAGTATGTTGTAGTTCAGAATCCATTTCAAGCCACTAGGCCACAGTATAATTATATATAGTCTTCGTATTAAAAAAATTATCATTTAGAGACAAACAAATTAAACCACACTTTCATAATCCTGTTTTTTTACTTGAATTTCATGGACACTAGCACTATCGATTATAAATGGTGTTACACATACTTTTTAATCAATTATTATTCAAAAAATAATTATAGGATTGCTCCTGATGAATTTTATAAGTGAACATTTTTCTGCTTTTTTTATCCCCCCCCCCCAAAAAAAAATTCAAACAAATTGTAATTTTAACACACAAAATAGTGACTTTTCTTTTTGCATATAAATTACGTTTAAGCAGTTTCGAATTTATAAAATTAAGGTGCACTAAACAGAATACATTTGGCATTAAACTTCGATGGATAGGTGCATACAAAGTGGTGCAGGCGAGCTGTAGAGTGTACCTTAAGGCTAACGGTTTTTAGAATATACGCCTGTCACCAAGTGCCTCATAAATTTGAAATTTGAACTACATTCAAATGACGAGGTCACACCTGAGTTGACACTTTCCTCCACATCCACGCCACACCAGCGGAAAGACTTTGGACGTCACATATTAACATGGACACATCTCAATTTACGGAGCTCCAGCAGACCACTGAGGGAGAGTGATCACCCTCCTGATCACTAACCAAGTCAAATAATGCTCCACTTTCCTCTTTGCTGATCTTTACTGGAACTGGCATAAAGTTCCTGAACCACTTGAGCTCTATGGTAGATGCTGGAAGAAGATTATTTAGTCATCAAAACTGAGTTAAGCGGCTAGTTGAGTCGATAGGCCTTGACCATGGCCAACTAAACACATTCTGTGTCTAGTTGGCCATGGACCGTGCTTTATCCTTGGTTGTGCCATGAATAATAATGAATGAATTTATGAATCTGTGTAATAAATTTGTTTTTTTTTTTCTTAATGGAGAGAAAAACCCGTTGATTCCATTAGCGGTGGAATATATAAAATGAGAGTGTGAGAAATATTTCTCAACATAAAAAAAATGAACGTTTGAAAATGCTGAAGAAGGTAAACAAAAATGCTGTGAAGCATAATGTGAGAAATAGAATCGATACAAATATTTTAAATGCTTCAATATGGGTTTTTTTCCCCTTTTAGAACTTCTAATGTTCGAAATTTTTCTCGCTTATGAATTTTATTTTTTTTAATAGATTTAGTGCCAATTAAAATCGAATCTTATCAAAATAAATCCACCTAAAAGCAACCATATATTTTATAGTCTTTATTTGAGCATGTCCTAGTGAAAACCGAACCTAATGCTAAGCACGTTTTTTTAATAATAGTTTGCTTGGTCTCCAGCAAACTATGTGAATAGTAGTTTGAAATAATTTCTGGTTGTTTAAGGGAACGTATAAAAATTGCGCGAAATCAATTGATAGTTTAAAAACTCATGAATAAACTAAGAAATTTCTTCGCTATTTATTTTTATTAATTTATTGTTTTAAAAAAGTCATGTATGATTTATTGTACTTCTTAGTATTTTTTTATGGTTTTTCGGAATATCGATATTCCGATCTGTTCCAATATTATTTCATTTAATTATTTTATATCAATCCATTTTGTTGTCATTTCTGATCAAATCATTCGTATAATTTAACTTAAAGTATTGAGTAGGATTTGCAGTTATACGATATTAGAGTAATTTTTCAAATGCTAACTTTTATTTTGAAGAATACGCATGAAATCCAGTTAATCTGTCTGGCTATTATAAAACTTCATAAATATACACAATGAAATCTTTTAAACCAAAGAAAGTTTTCTATCCCTAATCTTGTATTTTAGTGATTATATTGCAATTCATTTTTTTTATAATTAATTTGATTAGGCCTCTTTAAAGAATTTTTTAGAAGATAAACTTTGAAATGAAAATTTTTTTTTAATTATTTAAATATCTTAACTTTTTTAATGAACATTTCCTTAGAATAATTATTTCTTTCAAAATAAAGCTTCAACCATAGAACCAAATGAATAAAAGAACTAGCAATTCCAGAAATAACATTCTCTTTAACTAAATAGTATCAGCTGTTAATCTGCGATTTACAATAGATTTTTTTAGTATAATTAAACTGCTTAAATTGGTCAAATATTTCGTTAAGTAAAAAATATTTATTTCAATTTAAATTATAAAATTAGCTTATAA
>JAPDSC010077185.1:33711-44905 GCA_026290005.1 Latrodectus geometricus | reverse complement strand
ATATATATATATAAAATTGGTAAAAAAAATATCCCAATGAAGATGAAGTTATGACATATTTTGAATTAAAAAAAAATTATCTTTATATCAATCACATCATTTTCTATTTCAAAGTTTTATAAATAAGCAGTATCTTTAAATAGGTATTAAATTCAAATAAAAAATTATTTTATCTGAAATTAATAGACTATTATAAAACGCACTTTTGTAAACAAATAAATTACATTTATTAATTTACTACTGATAAACAATTGCTTAAATTTTCAATTGATAAACTGAGTTTAATAAACAATCATAATAATATCGTAAAAGTTTAAAATCTGAGTACTTTATTAACAATTTTTAGTAAGGAATGTGCATTAAATGCAGCCATTTTGAAAATAAAGCTACTTATTTTATAGTAAAGTGTCTATTCTAATTCAAGGAACATATTAATCAAGTTTCAAAAATGAAATTCATTAATTAGTAAAATAATTCTTAAGTTAAATTAAAATATTTTCCATTAATTTGAAACAGTGCTCAGCTGTTTGAATACAAAAACTAATTTTGAATGTTTCATATTTTCTTCTTTGATATTGAATTATTAAATAAAATAATAACATTCAACAAACCAACTTATTAGTTCCTTATTTACAAAAATGTATGTTTCATTAATTGTTATTGACATATATATATTCTTGATTTCATAATTTTTA
The DNA here is from genome assembly GCA_026290005.1 of Latrodectus geometricus. Taxonomy (NCBI): domain Eukaryota; kingdom Metazoa; phylum Arthropoda; class Arachnida; order Araneae; family Theridiidae; genus Latrodectus; species Latrodectus geometricus. The sequence goes on along the minus strand of JAPDSC010077185.1, from coordinate 44,210 downwards.
CTTTTTTAATTAACATTAATGACTGAATAATCAGTTTACTCCTATAAATATTGAATATTCAAATGAATAGTATACATAGAGTATATAAAGCGTAAAGAATTATTCTGATAGTAATTATTCAAATTATAGATATAATTACCATAGCAAATAAATTATAATTAAGTATTTAGAAAATAAGTAAAGTCTTATTTAAAAAGAAAACTGGTGGTGAGGTTTCAGAGGATATTTCCGTAATGAATTACGATTTGAATTCATTGAACTTATTTTCTTTTAAACATTTTTTAGCGGGATAAATTTTCAAACTACTCACAATTAAAGAGAAAAGAGAAGACTAATGAGATTGCAATTGTACTTCTCTCGTTCACATCGATTGTTTTCTATTACAACTCATAAATCTTTCGATTATCTATTTGCATAAAGTTCTAGATCTTCCCAAAAAGCACATTTAGATTTCTTTTACAAAGTCTTTTTGTCTGATGTTCAAAAGTAACTTATTTGCAATCAAATTCTATTAATGAAGAATTAAAAAGTTGATAAAAACATCTAGTTTTTAAAGTAATGAAAACAAAATTAACAATTTTTTTTAATTCCTAAAAAAAATTGTAGCTTTTGCTTAAATATACATATTAAATTATCCACAACATTGAAATTCAGGAAATATACTATGCGAAATTAATATGTACCCATTATCGAGCTAAAATATTTGCGTGAAAAGGAATATTTTTCCAAGACAAAAGAAAAGGTTTTATGGTACACGTGAAAAATTTCATTGACAAAGAAAGTTGGCGTAACTCCGCCAAACTACCACAAAACTGTTCTATCTTCATTCCTTCAATTGTTTTATATTGAAACAATAAGATATTTTAAGTTCATTATTTTAATAACAAAAACAACTTTTTAAATAGAAAACTTAATAATTTTGTTAGTGATTAAAACAATCACATTCGATTCGGCAGATAGAAAACATTTTCAAGTTTTTATTATTTGTGTTGTAAAAGCAGATAATATTAATAAATATTAATATAATTAAATATTTATTAGAACTGAACACTTGTTTAAAAAACACAAATGGATTATCAATAAAACAACTAAGTATTTAGTAGAAAGTTTTCTATTGGTAAGAAAAAATCGTGTTTTTGGCACCATTCTTTCTTTTTTTGGGCAACAGAATTTTACATACGAATTGCATGTATAGCTTAGTATACAAAAAATGTTAAAATACAATAATTGCAAAAAAGAATTGCTATTCTTATTAACTACTTCTTTTACAATTATAAAAAGACAATTTAAGACAGTAAAGTTGATAGGGTTCAAGCAGATTAATGAGCTTTGGCCTTCTAACCTTCACTGGTATAGAATAATTTTTAGAAACTAAGCTTCTAATTGTGATATCGATTTTATAATTCAATCATAGTTTAGAATTACACGGCATGTGTGTGTGTGTGCATGTGTAGTGAGTTTTTGGATGATTATGAAATAGTCACAGAAATAAGACATACACAAGAGATAAAAACACGTTTTTCAGAGTCAATACAAAAGAGTTCATTCTTTTATCACTACAATGATAAATTATATTCAAATTCAAAGACAGTTTGATAAGTCCTTGATCAAAATTTATTGATATTATAAGAGCCTTTGAAAATACAAAATTAGAAGAGACTTATCTTGAATAGAATACTTACGATAGCCAGGTCTTTGAGGAACAGGAGGGAGGAATTTAGGAGGCAGTGATGGAGGAGGGTGCTGCGGTGGGGGTTGAGAGCTACGAATACTTGCAGGGGAGTCATTAGATTGAGATGAGCAATATTTTGATGGCAACACCATGTGTGGCGGTTTTAAAGGTTTCAAAGGAGCTGGCCCAAGTGATTCCAAAGATGGCAGCTCTTTCCGTCGAAAATTACAATTGCTTTTGCAAATATAATTATCGGAATTTATTAAGTCACTTAATATCCCAGAACTAGTTTTAGATAGATGACTGTTTTGAGAGTTCATCACACTAATCTGATCCTGTAAGTTTGTTCGTGAATTACAGCTTCTGGGCTTTGGTATAGGAGGTTGAACATCTTTGTTGTTGGCAACAGAGGTGACAGGTTCATTCTCTTTTTGGCCGAAACCATTCGTAAACATAAATGACGCGATAGTTTCAGCAACAGCCTTTGACTTTGCCTGAGAATTAAGAAGATTTTGACTATCACTAAAAGTCCGGATGTCAGATGTCTTATTCAACTCTGAGGATTCCGAAGATGCGCTTGTCATTGAAGTAGTTTTATTTTGTTGCGATATATGTGTAGGTTTTGGACCAATGAATGGCTTGGAAGGCACTTTGTTAAGAGCATTTTCAGTAATTCCATTTATATCTTTATTCATATCATCGTTCACTACAGACGAATTTTTAGGTAGTGGAAAGGGGTACACTTTATTCACAAATTGAGAAGACACTCTTTGTTCCTTAATGATTCTTTCCTTGTATGATGGTACATCTTCTGTGGAGTCATTGATACTTTTCCACGGTCTACTAGAGAGTCTTCCACCAGGTGGCATCATACCCATCAATGGACTGTTTTTCTCAGCGAACATAGCTCGTAGGGCTTGGACTTTACCAGGCGAATCATCTGCCATAGTTCACAGTTTTCTGTAAATATGAAATCATTAGAAATGAAAAAAATGAGATTCATGTAAGAGAACTATTTAAAAAATTATCTTATATAAAAAACCATTATAAAATTCTACACTTTTTTTTATGATAAGCGAATAATGCTGTTAGATCTGTGGATATTAACTTAAATAACAAAATATTAACATTACAAATTCCAAAAATTTATAACAATTTAATAACAAAACACATTTTAATGGTTTATAAAGTAGTTTAAATGTTACCATAAAATATAGTTAATAATTTAAACAGAAAAAGCAGTTATGAAACAAACAATACTGGCATAACAGAACAAAGATATAGAACAAAATTATTATACAATAATTTTGTATAATTTTCTATTATTTTCTATAATTTGTATAATTATTGAGAAACCATTTTCATTATCATGTAATAATAACGACTTTCACCAATTAGTTAGTAATTTTATCATGAATATAGTGACTTTTATTTTCAATGTATTCATCATTCACTTTTTTCTAGATTATCGGGTGTGGAAAATATGTAAAGAATTAAAAACCTTTATTAAAAACATAAATGCATTCTAAGTAAAGACTTGTAAATTAAGCTTTTTTAAAATTAATTCAATGAACTAATTTGTAGCGATCAAATATAAATAGTAAAATATAAAAATATATTTAATATATTTCCAAATATTTTTCCAATAGTTCTGTACACTATTTGTATTAGATAAATGGTATATTCATGGGAAAAATTCAAAAATATATAAGGAAAATGCAAAGAATAATTTTATTAGTAAAATATTTTTAAAAGTTGATTTTTACAAGGGAATTGAAAATTTTACTGTTAAAAATTTACTCATGTGATATTTAATTTTTATTATTAATGAAAATCTAATTTTTATTTCACAAAGGTGGGAATTAAATAAAATCTCATTATTGAAATTGCTAGATGAGTGAGAAAATTTCAAAATAGAAATACTTGAGGAGTTTTATTAATATCATGCTGAATAAATTAAAAACGTATAGGCATTTGGCATTTGTCAATGTTGAATATTCACACAGAATGAAAAAATAGTTACTGTCATTTTATAATGAAGGAAAGGCCGATTAATTAAAAGCTTCCGAAAATAGAATCTAGTAAATAAACTATTTTTACAGAATTTAAGGAGAACGTATACATGAAAAAAAAAAATTAAATAGGAATATAATAAATTAAGTCTTTTCGAACGAAACTAATACGATGACGTAATTCACTTCATGTGAAAATAGATTCATGTAATTCATTTCTCCGCTTCCTCTTCTCATCATCGTTTTTGAGGAAATAGTGAATAAGACGAAAACCGCAAAATCATTTCATGAGTAACCTAGATAGAAACTGTTGCATCTCTAATGACCATAACTCATAACAATTTATGAAAATGAATAATTAATGAATGGAGATAATTAATCATTAATCCTTTCTTTTATGCATTTAAAAAAGGATACAAAACTCTTCTCAAATGCTAAGAAATATTGTTTACATTTAATTGCTAATATATTCTTTCATTCATAATGAAAAAAAAATTAGGTTAATAGTGTTGGATAGACTTAGTCGAAATTAAAGTTAAACAAATAAATTAATAAATTGAGGTTTATATGGAGCAATTTTGTTTTAAAAACTTCCACAATTACTCATTCATTTGCATAGAACAGTCACAATCATTTTTTGTCATAGTATCAATAAATTAGCTGCTTATCATCATGACATTTTACTCAAAAACTGAATATGCGTTCTGAAAAATGCATTTCATTTAATTATTAGTCCTAATTTTTTATCAAGCAAGTGGGAAATTTTCTATTTTCACTTTTGAATTTGAAAATATTACAATTAAATACTTTATGTTATATTGAGTGTTCATATTAAAGTAATGTTGTTGTTGTTACTTTGTAAAGCCCAGCCCACCCGTCTGGGACCGGACGAATGAAGTTAGGATGAGCGTCTTCCGTTTTTGAACAAAGCACCCCCCACGAAAGTAAAAGTATGGCTTTGGCTTATAGATGGCAGCACCATCCAGGTCATCCAATTTAGAAATAGGAAGCCAGAGAAGACATTAAGGTATCTGTTAAAACAAATTCATCTAACGAAGTTTTTGAACATTAAATCTAAATGAAGTTTTTCGCTCAATACAAATTAAAATCAGGGATTTCTGCTTATCGTGAAATCGGAATACCTTTCATACTTCATGAAATTTAATAACTGCGAGAATCGAAATCACAATGCTAACTTTAAATACATGCATTTAAATGTAATGCTTTCTGTGCATTTGAAATGAAATTGGTGTCAGATTCACCAGTTAATTTCACAGGTGGTATTACATTATCAACACAAGCATTCCTTATAAAATCGAAGATTCTTCAAATACGTTATTTTTTGGTGATATTCTTATTTATATTTGACAATCAATAAAATATATTCTTAATACTTTTTTTTGAAAAAATCTTAATAGATACGTCTTTTGCGATCATATTAAAGTAGGGCTCACTGTGGCCTAGTAGCACGACTCCGCTCATTGGAATATAAGGTTCTGGGTTCGAACTACGTTGAATAACAAAAGGTGGATGTTGTGCTTCTGCCATCTGCATAAACGTTTTCCAGTATAGGCGCTTAGGGATTTTCCAGATTTTCTCCTTTGCAATAGGTAAATATGGGTCTATATTTATTAAAAATCCTAGATTTTAGAATTAAATTTACGAGGTAGGTGTTAAGATGCTTTACAATGGCCATTAGATTTTTTACTCCTCTGTGTTTAATCATATTAAAGTAATAATTATGAAATGCTCAAAACACATAAAAATTGATAATTATGATAAAAAAATTACATTGAATTGTAAAATTCAATGCATAGCTTTTTTATAAACATAGTTAATTATCATTATCTTTAATTAGAGTTCATAGGAATTATTTTTATTACTTAGATAGAAATAGGGAAAGCTTTTTAATTATTTGTAATTAATCTTTTAACTCAATCGTATACTAATATTTCTTTAGATAAATATATATATATATATATATATATTCATAGCATAAAATTTATGAGCCATCGTGGAATTAATCAGATATCTCCAGTCAAAAAACATTATCAACTATTTTTCAAAAAAGAAAAAAATACATCATTTCAAAATTAGTTTTACTTTTGAAAAGATTTAAGTCTTTTCTAAAGTAAATTTCTGGAAGTCCAAAAGACAAGACAACAAAAAATTTCGAAAATAATAAAGAAAAATCTTAAAACTTTGAAAGAGATTTATGGAAGTGTTATTTCACTTTCTCTTTGTCCTTAAGTCAAACGATAAGGAAGTTGACGCACTTGCCGACCCTTAAGTAATTACATCGACGAATGTAATCTTCCTTAGGAAGCTGAAAGTCGAATAACAGCATAGAAATAAAAAAAAGGAACGAATCCAGGCTTCCTAGGTCCGGACATCCGCTCAGATAAATTGCTTTCGACACTTCCATCTCCTGTCCCCAACGTCCAGCAACTTTAAATGGCAGAATCCGAGGTCTTTCATCCACACTGCAAGCAACCCCCTGGTGAAACACGTCATCAGGGCTAATGGAATAATGGGAAACGTCTGATAGCCCGTGACGTCATCCTCGCAAGAAGTAAGGAATCGTAAAAATTTATTAAATTAGATATCGTGGCTGGGAATAAAGCCGAGTCCTTGAAATGATACCTCTCAGCAATTGGCCAGAAATTAGAAGACAAGAACCACGTGTGACATTTTTATTTTAGGAAGATTACAACAACTATATCGATAAGCTATTGTATGAGACATTTCTTTATAGATATTATTCACCATTTGCTCGAATACAAATATTTAAAATATGAGTTTAAATATAGATTTTCACTGAATAAGATTTTAAAAAAATTGGGGGGATCTTAGATTACAAGTTAAAATTTAAACAATAAATATATGTTCATGCTTAAGAAATGTTCTTTCAAAAGCTCTTATTGGAATATAGTTCATAAGTTTTGCAATACAAAACAGGAGTGTTTATGGTTGAAAAAAAAGTCAGTTATATTGATGAGTTCAAATGAGATCTACAATTACCTACTTCAGAAATGTAACCTAAATATTTTGCATATTTCGTTACGAAATCACTTTTAATTAAAGTGTCACGTCAGATACGAGAATCAATAATAAATTAGAAATGCAAACAGAGTGGAGTGTGTGTGTAAAAATAAAAAGAGAGAATTGTGGATGAATTCGATCAATGTTAACAATTTTAGAGAATGAAGCTTGTGATATAAATCAATAACAAGAGACTAATCCAAAAGAGGAATATTTAAAATTTCTTATGGTTAGTATCTATTTTATGATTAGATATTTTTAGATGTAAATACTAAGCATATATTACCTCATATGTAATTCCTAATTTTGTCGATATGAAAAATTGAGAAATTCAAGCTATAAAATGGGTGAGAAAAATTTTCAAAGTTAGTTTCTCTCTCACTCTCAGCATTGTGAGATTAAATCCAAGTATTTCTTAGTTACCTCTCATTTCCTCTTTAATATTATCCTACGATAATTTTAAGAAAGGAAAACTCAGTAAATTTATTATACTTTAGAATATAATCAAATAATTTTAAATCTAGCCCTATGAAAAATTAGAAACATTGAATAGGCGATATTATTGGGAGGTAAATTATATTCTGCATTATTAAAACAGCAAGAAATAGAAAATTGTTTTAAAATATAATGAATTTCAAGTGTCAAATATCATCGAAGTTTTTTCGTAAAGTTTAGTTTATTTGATTTATTAATTAAGAAACATTGATGTAGAATTTAAAGATATTGAATTTATTTTTTTAAAATAAACTACATAAATTTCTTTTTAATTATATTGGGAATTTTTACAGTAAAGATGAATATTCAGAATAATTTCTGGTAGGAAATTTTAAAAATATGCGACATGTATTTAAATATTTTCAAAAGTTTATATTTTCCTAATTTTAATAAGGAACAAAGAAAATGTCAAATAGTTCATTGTATATAATTATAATGATGGTATTCATTATTTATAGTACTTCTCTGAATATTTGAAGTTTTACTTGAACCTTTCTTTTGACAATTATTTACTTAAGAATCGAATCACAGTGGATTTTTAAAAATCCAATATATGTATTAATATGTCATTTTAGCATCGAAGGTTCATTCAGTTATAATAAAACAATTGAGTGACATGTCAAGTAAAATTAGAAAAAATCAGCGCTTCTTTATCTCTATTTCATAAAAAAAAAATACCTTTTGCATCAGTTAAAATTTAATAAAAATTTGATCAGCTGATAATTTTATGTAATATTAATCATACATAATAAAAACTATTCACATATGTTTAGAAAGACTTTCCACGAGAATTTAGTGCTTTGCATTGCTAAAGTGCTTAATTTATTTACTGGTAGTTTAGATTTTTGCAATGTTTTAACTTTTAAGAAATTATTAAAGAAATCCAAGATAAAAACACAATTTCCTTCAAAACGAAAAATAGTGTAATTCAGGAGATTATATTCACATGAAATATACAATGATTTACAACAAAACAAAAAGAATTCTTAAATAAACAAAATAACTTTATTATAACTTTTAAAGAATTCTAATTTATCATTCATATACAAACTGAATAATATTAGGAGTGTCATTTAAATAAATAAAAGAACAGTGTAGTGATTGATTAATGATTACGATTGTTTAAAAAAAGTGCTATTCTTCTAAATTAATAAGCTGATTCACAGCTGGTAAACAAATGTGAAGTATGATTTGTTTTTATTTTGTGTCATCAAAATTTATTACACAATTTTCTATTCAATTCCGATGCGATTTGCCAGATAACTACACTGCTGGCCATTAAAACTGCTACACCAGGAAGAAATGCAGATAACAAAATGATATTTATTGGACAAATATATTATACTAGAAATAACAAGTGATTAAATTTTCAAAAACTTTGGCTGGATAGATCCTGAGAAATTAGTACCCAGAACAACCACCTATGGCAGTAATAACAGCAGTTATACGCCTGGGCATTGAGTCAAACAGAGATTGGATTGCATGTACAGGTACAGATGCTCATGCAGCTTCAACACGATGCCATAGTTCATCAACCGTAGTGACTGGCGTTTGGTGACGAGCAAGTCGCTCGGCAACCATTGACCAGACGTTTTCTATTGGTGAAAGATCTGGAGAACGTGCTGGCCATGGCAACAGCCGAACATGTTCCGTATCAAGGAAGGTCCGTACAATACCGGCAACATGCGGTCGGGCATTATCCTGCTGAAACGTAGGGTTTCGCAGGGCTCGAATAAAGGGTAGAGCCACGGGTCGTAACACACCAGAAATGTGACGTGCACTGTTCAAAGCACCGTCAATGCGAACAAGAGGTGACCGAGACGTGCATCCAATGGCACCCTATACCATCACGCCAGGTGATGGGCCAGTATGACGATGACGAATTCACGCTGCCAGTGTGCGTTCACCACGATGCCGCCAAACGCGGATGCGACCATCATGATGCTGTACACAGAACCTGGATTCATCTGAAAAGATGACGTCTCGACATTCGTGCGTTCAAGTTCGTCGTTGATCACACCATTGAAGGCGCTCTTGTCTATGACGCAGTGTCAAGGGAAGCCGTAGCCATGGTTCCGAGCTGAGAGTCCATGTTGCTGCAAACGTCGTCGAACTGTTCGTGCAGACACTTGTTGTCTTCCGAACGACCCCGTTTCTTGACTCACGGCTCGTGACATGGTTGCACGATCCATTACGGCCATGCGGATAATATGCCTGTCTTCTCGGCTGCTAGTGACAGGTGGCTGTTGAGATCCCGCATGGCGTTCCGTATTACCGTCCTGAACCCATCGATTCCATATTCTGCTAACAGTCATTGGATCTCGACCGACGCGAGCAGCTATACTGCGATAAGATAAACTGCAATCCCGGTATGCTACAATACGATCTTTATCAAAGTCAGAAACGTGCTGGTACGCATTTCTCCTTCTTACACGAGGCATCACAACAACTTTTAACCAGGCAACAACGTTCAAATGCAATTTGTGTATGCGGAACCGGCTGAACAATTTCCCCATTTAAACACAATGTAGGTGTCTCTACTGGCGCCTGCTTTGTCTGAATGCGCTGAAAAGCTAATCATTTGCATATCACAGCACTTTCTTCCTTTCGTATAAATTTCACGTCTGTAGCATGTCGCCTTCTTGGTGCAGCAATTTTAATTTCCAGTAGTGTACATTAGTAATACTTTTAAGTTTTTTGTTACTACTGCAAACGTAATAAAACCAAATTATATTCATTTATATTTATAAAATTATGCATATAGCAAAGTATAAATAGGAGCATTACATAAATTACAAGAATGAATAATGAAAGTATAATTACAAGAAAAAATTTAGAGGAATTTAAAAATTCAATTACAAAATAGATACCAATAAGGTTGTTTTTTGTTCAACAATTTTTTTTTTTTTTGTGCAATTAGACCGGGAACCTACAGTTTAAGGTGAATTTCGAACCACTATAAACTTCCATGCTGAAGGTGAGATTCGAACCACGAACTTCAGAACTGAAGGCTAGAATACTAACTGTTTGGCTGCCAGTTCGGCATTGAAAGAAATAAGAAGATGCAAATGAAAGTACATACGGAGGCTTGGCACAGCGTCAAAACTTATGCCAACACACTCCAAAACAACACAAAATTCAAAATATTAAAATTTGTGTCATTGTCTTATGCCGTTAGGAGAAAAGCTCGACTGTTGTGCCAAAGTGATCAACAGCTACCTAATGAAGTTTACCATACTGGTACTTCATCATACTGGTACATTATAATTATACAATAA
>JAPDSC010077185.1:23525-33701 GCA_026290005.1 Latrodectus geometricus | reverse complement strand
ACCATACTGGTACTTCATCATACTGGTACATTATAATTATACAATAAGGTGTAATTACTGATCCAGTTGGGAAAGTTAAACTGTTTCTAACATTTAATGCTGATCAAATCAAATAGCAAAGCATTGGTTGTAACGAAATATAAATGGAAGAAAATATGAGATAAGCACATAAATAATTAACTGCTTACATTTTTTCAATGTATCAAAATCCATACAAACTATTAAAAATAATTTATAATTTAAATGAAGATAAGAGTTAAAAGGAAGAGAAATCCACAAAAGGTTATTAGTATCAGTGAATTATTAAGATTTGGAATGTTTTTGTCTAGATTTCTTTTAACGACCGACATTTTTTCATTCTTTAGATTTTCTATGAAAGAAGTGACTGATAATATAGTGACCTGATTCCAAAAGCTATTTAAATCTACTTGAGAAGATGCAAACGGGTCACAGAATGTAGTACAGTAACAGCATTTCCAAGACTTCCTCCAAACATTTTTTCAGAAAAAAAGAAAAGATGAAATAAGTCTACCTTAAAATGTCACATGGCCGATATTAATAATAATATGTTAGTTTGATTGCACATTTATATTTTCGGAATGTGTAAATAAATTCCTCTTCCTTCGGATCAATTTATGATCTGAGTCGCATCAAAATAAGAAAGAATGCCAACCACGTGAAATAAAATGTTCGGGTGAAAGCACATCAAAATGTGAAAGTATCCCCCCCCCCCCACCAAGATTCCAAAGAAAGTGTTTCACGCAAGAGTGAAATGTTGATGGACGTCGACCGAATAATGGAAATTCATTTCTACTGAGACGAAAAATCAACCATCTAAACAGGTGTATAAATAAAATTGCTGAAATGATTTGGTGAAAAAGTGTGTAGAAAAAATAAAAAGAAACAGAAAGATTGATGCAAAAATTTGTTACAATAAATATGAAACGCACCTTTACATTTCATATAAGAACAAATAAAAATTTGTTGCTCTTGTTATTTCTGCAAATATACCTTTTATTTTTTTCAATTTATTGGCAACAGTTACAGTATTAGAAATCTATAGGATATCGATATAAATAGCAATGTGGAATGATAGTAATAATCACATATTGTGAAATACAGGGACTTTTTAATCCCTTTTTCTATCAATTATAATTTCAAAATGCTAATAAGAAAAAAGGCAATGAATAATTATAGAAAATCAACTCGAAACTATTGAAATCACGATCTAACTAAATCTCTGTAATCAAATATATATTCCCAAATAAAATATTAGAAAATAAATTTAAATATGTCATTTAAATACAATAAGTAACTTTGCGACATTTGAGTAAATAATTTGCACTTGAAGATCGCTATAACACAAAATCATGTTTTGAATCCTTACGTTGCCATAAAAATGTAAAGCAAAAAAATGGCAACGAAGAACATATGAAGGTTATTTAGAGCCAATTGTGGTCTAGTGGATGAGTTGTGACTCACCCGCGAAGTTGAACGCTTGGAGTGAAAGTTCTGATCCTACCACTCTTTAACTAAAAGATATGAATGTTACATTTACGCTTAATACAAATACATCTAGCAAGTCCATGCTGAGCAAATTTCTTTTTACTTGACACGTGAATGCACTCCAAAATTTATTAAATATAGAAAGCGAAAAAGTTCTTTGTTGATTCTATATAATCCTCACAAAAAGCGCGGTCTTGAAGGTTATCCATTACGCACCATCCAAAGCGAAACACTTTCTAATATAAGTATTTCATATTTTAAATATTAACATGCAGGTTTTCATTAATTAGTCACAGATATAACTACAGTATTGCGGAAAATTTATACAGCAAATTGTCAGATTAGAGCACTAAATTAAAATCACATTAATGAAGTGAAGGGTTTAAATTAAAATGAGATAAATTCAATTAAAGTTGTTGTAAAGTTATCAATGACTCAATGAAAGGAGGAGGATTACTAAATTATTTAAAATAAATTCTAAATAATACAGACTTAATATATAAGAAAAAAAATCATCTAGATAAAACTGTATCAAATTTTTAACTAGATAAAATTATATCAAAAATCAGAAGATTTAAAATTTTCTTAAAAATAATGTAAATTTGTAATGATAATGTAATTAATATAAAGTAATAAATTTGTAATGACTACGATATAAAGTATTTTTTCATGGTTAATTTTTATATAAATGTGATAAATGAATAATGAATTTTCAACGCACACAAATTTTAACTTTATTAAATGGGCTGTTTTAGTGATTAGAACTAGATGAAATAGATTTAAATCCCAAATAATGGGCAATAAATATTACAAGAACTTTATTTATTAAATAAAAATTATAATAAATTCAATTAAATAATGAATAATTTGTAAAGTAATGGTATTTTAAGGTACTAGATTTTAGAAAATTTTAATAGATATATAAAATACTGCTGTATTTAACATGTATAGATTAATTTGATTTTAAACAAAATTTTAAAAGTATAATAGTACTTCTTGAGAAAATAAACTTGTTTCGGATAGTGTTCACTGTTATAGATATATAACGCAAGAAACTATCAATCCTTAAAAATATCGCAATTGTAACATTTTAATTACACATAAACACGGACCTCCTGATCTTAATAACAACTCACAATTTAAAAGACAGAATGTTTGATAATATTTTATCTAGAAGGGATTGTGTTGAAAGAGATAAGAAGTTTTCAAGAAAAGATAGTTGCTGCTTCTAAGAATTAACAGTTTCCTTATTGGGACAAATACTGACATTTCCGATAATCAACAACAATCGATATCGAAAGCCATTAAATCGAGTGATGTAATCACATTTTTTTACAATGACGTGTTCAACCAGTTCTTTTTATCTTATTTTCCCACTTATTTTAAAAGAGATAAAACCCGACAATCACAACACATGGAAAAACACGTGATTGCTGAAGGGGGGGGGGAAGGAGATATCTGTTGTCACGCATCATCTCACGGCATCACCCATAGCACAAAATATAAATTATACGACCTTAACATTTAGACAAAGAGCGCGTAAAAGATGAAAGGTATTACAATTCACAGTGTTGCTTACAGAAAGACAATCAGAATGGTATTAACATAGTAACAATCATGAGAAAATGTATTGAGATGGATACACTTTTCAATTTTAGATTAAAATGTGGCCAAAAATAACTTCGATTACTCAAGATAAAAATCATAAAGTAACTATTTATGCTCTAGTTTAACTATATTTAGAAAATATAAAAATAACCTGATAGAAATACCAGACAAGAATAAACTGAGAGAAATTGCGTTTGTGTTAACAGAAATCGTTAAAATGTCAAGCCAAAGCTGGAATAGCAAACAAATATAAAATTTAATGTACTCATCATCAAGAATGAATTGAAAAGTCTCAAATTTTACCAATCTTGTATAAATAAGAACACGAAAGTCAAACACAAATTTCAATTCATTTTTTAATTCAATTTTTTTAACTACAATATTTAATTAAAAATTTAATACACAATTAACAAAAGATGTACAATTTTGTTGATTGGGTAAGACATTTTAGCTTAAATTTAATATTATTCATAATTTTTGCTAATTAGATAACACACACACATTTTTAGTAATTTAATATTGTAAATATTATTTAATATATTATTAAAAGTGATATGAATTCATCTTTTAGTTGAATTCCTATACTATGCAGAATTTCAATATAGCACATTAACTTTGATAGTGTTTAACGTAGCCTCTTAGGGCCAGATTATTTTCATAGGTATTTGCTAACATTTCTAACGAATCATCGTTTAAACAACCTTAAAATTAACTTTCGTATGGCTTTGATTATTTTAACTCCAATGAAATGATATGTTTCACATAAAAATATAATTTTCTAGAGAGCACATCTACCAATAGTCTTCTCGTAAATTAAACTGTTCATCAGAGATCCAAATAATATTTGTATAAATATTTTTCACGATTTTACTTTTTTTTTTATAAATTTCTAATAAATTAAAAATATTTAGTTTAAAGCAACTTGAAGTAAAAAAATTGCTTTCGAAACAAATTTTAAAATATTATTAAAAACACTTGTTTTGAAAAGCATATATCGATTCCTAATGTGAGATGTTAAATCACAGATTTTATATTCTTTTTTTTAAGTTAAACAGTACAATTCTTTTATTGCTTAGAATATTTTTTTTAAAAAATAATAAATGAAAAATATATGATTTTAAATACATAATCATTTTATACACTTTGATTAGCGAATCATTAAATTTAAGAAACAAAATTGAATTAAAATATTCTCAAGAAAATAATTATTTATAGTTAAAAATATTTAAATTAAATTATTTTCACGACAACGTTACAAATATATTATCAAACTAAACACCGGTGCGCTAGTAAGCTAAAAAACATGGGAATAATTCACTCTGTTACAGTAATTGCAGCGAATTTCTTTGAAAGGAAGGAATTAATTTCCCCGTGAAAAAAAGTGCACAATCAAGCGTTAAATTTATGAGATTTTTTTTTAAGTTATTGAACACAGAACTTTCAGCAATGAGCATTAACTAAAACTCAAGGACATTATATCATTTTATTCAATTCATTTAATTTCCTGACTCCTTAAGCTGATTAGCATATATAATGATATGAAACAGAATATAGCCTTTTATAAATAAGGCCAATGTATTGAGCAAATATAAAAAGTTTGAAAATAAAATATGATCTTAAAATATACGGAAACTAATTGTTCTCTGCCAGTGCATTAAATTTTATGAAGAAAGGTTGATTTTAGAAAGGAATAACTTGTGCACAAATCTCTTTACATAAAACATTAATACATAATATTATTGAAGGTTTCCAAGTAAAAAACTTTGTATACATAAGACATCAATAATCTTTTGGAAGTAATATTTTTTAAATAAATTTAAACAGAGGTATATTATATATTCTAAAATTATTATATTATTACATATTTATTCAATTTCTCCCGTCCACATTACTTGTTACGTATGAACAATTTTTCAACAGATTTTATGTATGGAATACACTTTTTATATAGTAACAATATCTAAGGACTTCATAGAATTTGGAGTAAATCAACCAAAGTTGATTTTGAAATTTAGATGAAATTTAAATATTGAAATTAAATATATTAATATTTAAAATTGAATAAAATTAAAAATTAATTTAAATGAAGAATATTTACAAATTAGTTCATCTTATTATTATATTTTAATTAGCAAAAATTGTGATATTTCATAATAAAATAAGAATTATCAAAATTATTATAGTAAAATATGTAAGTCAAGATTTGCTCAGTAGTTTGAAATATTTAATTCTTAATGTAATCTATTATAAAGTCAAATTTCAAGTTTAATAATATTGTTAGAGTCTGCGTTTTTATTTCAGTTTTTCACTTATCATAAAAATGAGGTTAGTAGAATATCCTGGAATCTACATTACAAAATTATTAACTATATCTAAAATTCATGAAGAATCTTATCAAACACCCATAAATCTTAATTTACATGCAGCTATCGTCAGAGCGAGCACGCGCACGACAGATTGCATGCAGACGGTATACGTGAATGAATTAGAGGTGTTTACGGTTCGCTAACACTACCCCCTTTGCAGTCTTGAGAAATCCCTTCCACAAAAGACAACTATTACGTCATCAACGTGTGTAATCCCAGTCTTCCACGCGATATTCTCGCGATGGCGCGATAAGGAAGGGAACAAAAGCATGGTCCTTGAAATAAAATGATGAAAAAGAAAAAGCGCGCAATTCGAAATGTAAAAATAAAAGAACTCGTTTTCCTTCGTCGGCGGAAATTCTGTGGACATAGGGGAAACCGTCAGTCCAACCTATTTTCCACCTGGCATATATGTTGACAAGCAAGACTGAAATGGCTACTCTAAGTTTCAACCGCAATTATAGACTCAAAACACATGGACTAAAAGGTGTGCCCATGCTTTGGAGAAATTACCATAGGTCAAGGGCGCCTTAATGATGTCTAATGAAATTCATGGCGAGACGCGCCGAAACAACAATAGAGTCGTGATGTGCTCTTCTCACAATTTATAATTCCGGACAACGTTTTCATCACATTTTTCATTCGAGCCATTTAATATTGACAACATATTTAACATAACATCCCTAGGGAATCTTCAAAGATTTAAGAAGCAACGATATCATTGTTTCCTTCGAAATTCTCTCCGATTAAAAAAAAAATTAATAATGCATTTTCACATTTTTCCGGTAGTTAAAAAATGAAACCTTGTGTTAGCTTCTATAATTTAAAGATGAAACTATGTGGAAGTGAAAACTGAAATTGATTTGTAGTTGAAACTCTTTAGTGGATGAGTTTAGTTGATAGTATACGATCAGCTGCAAAACCTAGTAATATACAATTGCCATACAGATAGTGAAATACAAAAATGTAATAAAAATACCAATTGCATGTCAAATTATACCATGCAACAAATCCATTTTAATTAAAAATTCATCAAACGCATTGCTTTTGAAATTAGTTCCTAAATAATAGCTTTCAAGTATTGCAGATTTTTAACATTTCATTATTTTTTTATAAATTGTAAATAAGAAATTTAAAAGTTTTAATAATAATATAAGATATTTCCTTCTGAACTAAATTAATAAGAATGCAACATCTGTTATACTATTAATTTATATTATTTTCAACCAAGGAATAGGAAAATGTGATCCTCTATAAATGCTTTTATATACGATATAAAGTATATAGTGATATATAATTATAAACAAAAATATGATATTGTTTAAATATTAAGCAATTGATATCTTAAATTCTACCAAATATTTTACCATATAAACAATGCTTAACAAGCACCAAGGTCAAAATTAAAAATATTTTTTATGTCAAACAAATTAAATAATATCAAAATGTTAAGTTGTTATTAACACAAAACACTATTAATTATTTGTTAAAAAATTTATTTAATAATCAATGAAACAATTCAGAACATTCAACTTTAGAATATTCAGAGTCATATAAAATATAAAATGTTTAATTTATCAGAGCAATCTAAAATGATATATTTAATTTCTTTTCAGAATTATAAAATAAAAGTTTTCTAGGATAATTTTATTTTAAAATGTAAAAGCACGTTTTTCTCGAAGCTTATGCAATATTTAAATAATCCTTATATGTTTTTTAAAATCAAAACACTAATATTTTGGATTTTCAGTATAAGAAATGTGATATAAATTATAAAATCAATATTTAACTAATTTCTCGATATAATTTCTGAAAAAGAATAATAAACTTAGAATCTATTAAATCTTTAATACACCATTACAAAACAGATAATGTATTGCAAGTTAGCACAAGAAAAAAAAGAAACTTGTAAGAGTGTTTTATGATAAATATTAATACTGCAAAATTATAAGTTCACTTAGTTTTACATATGTGACACGAAATTATTACGCTGGAAAAGGAAATCACTGGTAATCAATGATTTATAAATTCTGAAAATAATCATATTGATTAATGCCATCAATTAGTTTTAGAAAAACGGATTTAATGATAGTAAAATGCAACATTATGAAAATATGAATAATAAAGTTATAACGGAAAAAAACATGAATTTTTAGGTAAAAATAATATTGTAAACTATACTTATATCTAAAGAAAAATACTCATTCAAGGAAGGCACTCCTTCCTGAGGTTTCATTTGTACTTTAAATAATATTTAAATTTATCATTTGCATTTGGAGGGCATTCAGATCGAGAGGTTTGAGGCATATTTCTCTAATTCATCTGTGATAAAAATGAAAACATCTCAAGCTGGATATATGTTAGCTTAATACATTTTAAACATTGAAAAAATATAATCATCCTTTCAAAAAAATCTATTTGACAGGAATATTTTTTGATATTTATGAGTATAAAATAAGCAAATATTATTAAATAATGCTTTTTCTCTCAAATAGAGTGGAAAAGAAGCATTTTATCATTTCCGCCCTTATATTGCCAAAAACATCTGCTCTTTTTCATGTTTTTCAAATCAAAATGAAATCACTTTCACTGAGCAAGTTAGAAACAAATACACTTTGTGGAAATAATCAGCAGGGAATAAATAAATTTAAATAAAATACTGAAACTTACCAATACATAAACGTTTTTAGCAAGAAACATGTAAATGGCAGGGAAAACTGTTATACGGGCTGAATAGGATTCAACAAAATAAAATAAACAAAATAGAGGGAGTTGTTTTTCCACCAGACAGCATGTGCTTGCGGACTCTGATAATAAAACATTTATATCTCAAGCTTTGTAGAAAAGGGTTGTTACCAGCAGTGCGCCACTGCCATTTCAGACAATTTATCATTAATGGCTCGCCAAGTTGTATAAGAGCTTTATTCGTATCGATTTTTATAACAGAAAATTATTTGTAATTTTACGTGCTGTGATGAAAAGTCGAGAATTTATTTAAACGTAACGCACAACACAGATTTTTTAATATTAAATTAATTATATATATTCATAATTTTCATTTTCTTTTTTATTAAAAAGAAAAATAACTATTTTGATAACAAATTATCTAGATCATCATTTAATTTTCCCTGTTTCGAAAATGGAAAGAAATGCTGGAAACGTTTTAAAATTCAAAACAGATGTACGAATCTCTATGAAATATGTTAACATGTTAGTACTTACATGTATTTATATAATTAAAAAATGAAAAATTATAATTCAAAAAGTGAAGATATTTAGGAACGTCAACTAAAGGGAAAAATGAAAACGTTATAATACAAGAAGAAAATTAATTAAATGTTTGAATAAAGTTTCTCTTACCTTTGAATATTTCTACTGATTATGAATGCTACATTAAAATAGTTCCCTGCCCATTGAAGAAAGTAGCATTCTATACTGACATTGTTATACTTGGGTTTCCAAAAAGGTTACAAAAATGTATAATTCTTTAACAGTTTGAATCTGAAATGAAAATGAAAATAATCTATAGAACAAGTTGATAAGTTCAAAAATAAATTCAAAAGTGAATGAAACACAAATGTACTTAATTCTTATCAAATATATATCACACACACAAATAGACGTTTATCAATTTAATAACTCAATTGTTTCAGAAATATTTAATCTGTGACGGGTTTTAACAAGAATTTGGCAGATATTTAAATGCATCAAATGTCTTTAGAACAAATTATAAATATACTACCAGACACGCCTCCCCTAAAATATTATAGTTTTATATTCAATAATTAGAATTTATCAACAATTTTAATTTAATATACTTGCTACAAATATTTAATGAATTTTTTTCGATGAAAAATCAATAAAGTCAAGCGCTTAATATTAAATGAATGCATATTCAAAAACAATAAAAAAGAATACCATATTTTTTTTCTTATTTTATACATAATACAATTATGTAAAATTACACGCATCATAGTTTAAATGAAAAAAGGAAAATTAATATACAAATGTTTTTAAGATTTTATATAAAAAGTCTTATTTAAATGGATTATAAACAACACGAGTTTCAATTTTTAATATACATTTCCGTTATATTTAATTTAAAATTGCACACACAAATTATTCAAAATTATTTATTTAAGTGATACAATTATTGACTTTGTAGCACCTGATTTTTTAATCATGTCAAATGTTATTTTCAAGCTCCTACCTAAATTTAAACTAAAATTACTTTTAGTTTGATTTTAGTAGGAACTTTTAATTTTTGTAAAATATTTTAATTTGTTAACATTTTTAATTTTTTTAAACGTTCTTATACACGCATTAAGGTATTTGCTTATAGTATCTGCTTATTCAACAAATTCAAGCAATTTCTACAAAATTATTATTGCTGAGTCCTCACATACATATGTTACAATAATAATGGAGTAAAAAATTAATTTTCGATAAAACTATTTATTCACCAGTTCTTTACTAATAATAATAAGCCTTTAGTTTCTAAAATTTCAAATATCATCCACTGAAATATACGTAACAAATACAACTATATATTATGTCTCTAAATGCGTTAAACATTTCTCATTTGAAAACATGGTTACGATTTTCATTCTTAAAAGCTTATGATTTTTCTGCATTTCAGTTTTTATTGCATATATATATATATATATATATATATATATATATATATATATATATA
>JAPDSC010077185.1:4079-23515 GCA_026290005.1 Latrodectus geometricus | reverse complement strand
ATATATATATATATATATATATATATATATATATATATATATATATAGCCAATAGTTATAGCATTCTAATAATATTCTAATATTTCATAATATTTAGTTTTTGGATTTAAATAACTTTAACTTTTTAAAAAAAATTATAAATTTTCCTTAATATCTTTTGCTAGTGATTTAATTTAACGCCAAGGAAAATATGTTTATAATTATATATAGATAGCTATTCGATTAATATTAATTTTAAAAGGGTATTTAAAAATGAAATATTTAATTTTAAAGCAAAAAAAGTTCTTATAAATATTAAAAAAAGATATGAAAACATTTCTTTTTTTACATACACATTTACATATAATTTTTCTACATAATTAATGACTATTTTAGAATGAAATGCTAAAAATAAAATAAATCATGATAAAATATTCTAAATATTTATTTAAAATATATATTTTTACAAAAAAAGCAAAATGCAAGCTCTCATATAATTTGAATTAAACTAACAGTCACAAATATTAACAAACGAGTATTCACAAAAAATTCAATACTTTTTAATAACATAATAATAGCTAGTAAAATCATGTTAAGATTGTTATAAAATTTAAATATTTTTAAAATAATGTTTTAAAAAATAAAAAAAATTTTCCGTTGTTTCAATTTTTATTCATTTATTTTCATCTCTTTTTATACTTATAGTACATCACCCTACAACATAACCAATCAAAATTACGGAGATTGTGCTCTACCATTGAATACAGAAAGACAGTTCCTAAACGAGGAAGAACTGATAAATATGCAAACAATCAATGTATATGTCAACATAAAGATACACATTCTATTTACTTTTCACTGTCAACAATGCATGATTCTTTTTTAAGACTAATATTGATAACGGAAGATAAGCAGAATTCGTATTTGTAGAGAATACTTATCGAATGTTTGCTATAAAAAGAAAACCACCCATAGAATCTTATTACAACTTATGGAGATATCTTTCAACATCACAACTTGGGGGTTAAATTTCAAGGTTGAGAAATACTCGTATTCACTATCATATCGTAACAGACTTTTCAAATGTGGATGAAAAAGAAGAATTTCAATCCAGTTTCAGAAACGATTAAAACATTTTTGGTCAAATTTCTTAGTCAAAAGGAAGAAGTTCATGTAGAAGTTGACGTCAATAATAACTAGCAATAACAGCTAATGAAACTAAGAATATATCAAGAAAGAAAGTAAAAATTAAGCACTTAATATGAAATAATAAAGAAATTTAAAATAAACTGCAGCTTAAAACTGGTTTAAATGATCATGAAAAGCTTGCAATTTTGAGAATTAGGACACTTGATTATAATTGCATGAAAAGTAAAAATTATGAATTGGAAGAGGCTGCAGATTGTAAAAATACCAAGCACTTGTCAGAAAAAAAACATGTAATATGTTTACAAATAAGGAGCAAAATCTCCTAATTTAGCAAAAACACTTTTATCACTATAACTGTATTAACATAAAAAATAGATTAATACATTCATTATTTAAAATTTGTCTACTCTCTTTAAAAATATCATTTAAAATCTAGTTTTATATCTTAAGATTGTAAACATCGAAGTTATCGTGAGATTATCATTGCTATATCAATGTAACAGAAGATAAAAATTAAGAAACAATGATGCTGAAACAAATTCATTGTTTGTAAAGAATTTATAGTTTTCTATGATAGAATTTTTTTTTTTTTTAAAAAAGTGCATTTATCAAAACAAAACTCCGGAAAATCATATATATATTATTAATTCGATTTTTCCTGTAGCAAAACAAATGATACACTATTCAAATAATTTAATATATTTAAAAAAAAAAACTTATTTAAAAACACTTATTTTTTTAAAGTACTTAGTAATCGACATGGTCTCTTAATCAGCAATGAAATATTGAAATTAAGAATAAATTAATGACTTTGAAAGTTAAACTATTAAATATTTTAAAAGAGTACAGAAATAATTTGATTATGCAACAAAAAAATTTTTTTAACAATTTTCCTAATACTACAATTATAATTAAAAGTAAATAAGCAGTTTTGAAAATAAAATAATTATAGTCAAAACTTTTACAATATAACTTACATATCTGGTATAAATAAGAATACACTTTATTCCAATTACCAAAATTCCCATATACGTTATGAAAAAATATATTATTCATTTACAGTATTAATGTATATGACATATTCCTTCCAATGGTTTAGAAGTTATTAAGAAAGTGAATAAAATTACCTGAACATAATGTTTCTAAGAATTTTCTACGTTCGTATTTTCTAATATAGATAATTTTTCTAGGAATGATCTTACAATTTCATAGTTTAAATAATAACAGTAAGTGTTGTAAATTAAAATCAAGCAGATTTTTCTTTCTTTAGGTTTATTAAATGAGCTTGCTTTGGATAAATAAATTTATTTCTAAGCAAGTGCTAAGACCATATCATAAGACCGCTTTGACGGAGACTACATTTTTCCCTATAAATGCTTTTGGATACAGTTTTAAATTAGCTGTAGAATTAAAAGTAAAGAAAAAGGAAAATAAAATTCATAAAATGGGCGTTTTCTCATCCTTTCGAATTTAATTCCAAGACCGATTCAAATACAAAACAATCACATAGTTTAATTGTAAACAATGAGCAAATTACTTAACTTCAAAAAACAATTCTTCTATTCCATTAGTAATTTGAAACAAGTGCATTTAAGATAAATGTATGTGACTTAAAATAAAAAATAAGTAATCACATACATAACACAGTAGAGGACTTAATCACCCCAAGCTTTTGAAAGCATTCCTAATGAAATTTGATATTTTTGTAAGGAGCGTCCTAACAGGCAGTTATAAAAGGATGCGTTATGAGTCCACTCGAAAACACTCCTTTGCGCCCCCACTTGCAAATAGCATGAAAATGCATGTATGACTAACAGAACTTTCTTTAGACACGACCGAAACGCTCTGGTTTCATATGGAAAGAAAAGTTTTTTTATCTTTTGAAGAGTTAAAAACGCCGTAATACATATTAAAAATTGTTCTTCATTTGTCCAAAGGAGAGACAATTATTTACAATGCAAAAGATGGCAAAATTTTTAAAATTCACAATTTTACATTAAAATAAATCATTTAGATGATCACAAGATAAACATTTTCCTGCAAGCTTTATTCTCTTATTTATATTAAAATAGTTTTATAACTTCTTAAAATTTTTTGTATTAAAATTCTAAGTGTTACTTATCAATCGTGGTAATTTTTATATTAATTGATATTTAGTACAAATCAATAAAAAGTAATCATCACGAAAAATAATTATATTTTCATTAACACCTACTAATTAATTAAAATTTTTCAAAATTTACTGGAAAATGATTTGGATTTAATTATTAAGTTAGTTAATAATTTCTCTAAAATTCCGTCAAAAACAATGTACATTTGCAATACAAAAATACTGTATAACATGAATTATAATTCTATAAAGAAAAAAAATTTAAAATCAGGCGTTATATAGATGGTATATTGAATTACATTAGGCATACATCAAAAATAACAATATATGCATTAATACACATGGATTTACAATAATATATATAGACAGATATGTCGTAGTAAATATTAAACGGAAAATTCTATTGATGTATTATATTTAGCACATTCACTGAGATAATATATAAAAATATTAAAGATTAAAATAAAAACAAAGTAACACACTGTCATACTTTTGTATTATATCCTTCACAATAAAAACAATTATGTTTCACTCTTCTGTAAGTTTTGTCAATAATTTTATTATTGTTTTTAATTACGATGAAAAAGCGTAAGCGTTTTACTACTATTTATTAATTAGCATTAAACCCAAAAAGTTAAACTTTCAAGCTTAAAATTGATTTTATAACAATTTTATGTTGGTATTCAATAAAAAGTTATTTATTTTGATTTAACGACTAAAAATTAATATATAGATATTTTGGAGTTTTCTTCTTTATATAACAATAAAAATTAACGAATTTTTATTGTTATATAAAGAAATATATAAAGAAGTTTATATGATTCATTTTGCTTGGAGTGAAAAAAACTAAGTCAATGATACTTTTTCTAATACATCTTAGAATGAATCAAAAAAAAAAATTAGAAACTATTTTTTGAGATTAAAATGAAGATTTCTTTGAAGTTAAATCCATTTATATTTCCTTTTCCTTGAAAATGCAATCATCTTGTAATGCATGTTTGTTGATTCATTTAAACAGGAAATAACAAGTTAACAAAGGATGTTTAGAAATAAATTATTTTTTGAGTATTAAATTGATAAAAGTAATACTCAATTTATTAGAAAATTAAAAGTATAAATAAGTCACGTAGATACAATAATTATGAGGTTACCATGAAGAGTTATAATCACACAATTAAATAAATTCTTAAATATACTATAAAAATAAGCTAAATATTTCATTAATTTTTAAAAATTTCTTCAAAGTATTATGAGAAAGGTGAAGTATCCCATGTTTTTTAATTGTGAATAACGAAACATCTAACAAAAATCAGCTTCTGTATTTGAATTATGATTGGTTGAGACCTGTTACAAGTTGTCCAAAATAATTCAATGAACAATATCGCAAAAGCGACTCAAGAGAACTCTTCTGAAATTTTGATTCTTTCAAATATCATACTTCACATGTATCTTTCCATTTAAAGTTCTTTTATTTTGCTTGGAGTGAAGCCAGATTGTTGATAGAATTTTTATCGCTCAGAATTTTCAGAGACTCGACTACAAACAACCGGATGTCTGCAACGATGCGATTAAATTCAAAGGACGAGAAAGATTCTTAAGAGAAAGTGTCCGATCTGAACAAAGACAAAAACGTTAAGAATTCTTCTTATCGCCAGCCACTCGTGAAAATAACCGCTACTTAAATTGATGAACGACCTTTTAAACACTAGCAAAATACTGCGATTTTTTTCCCAGCTGTTATTAGTGCCGGAAATGAAATCAAATTGAATTAATTGAAAAAACGTCCGTTTTTTTAAAGAAAATAACAACAAATAGAAAAGTCTTCTCTTCAAATGAATTTGATATTACTACAATTTTTTTTAAAAAACATTCTACTCCACATATGCGGGCATTCACTTTTTACGAGGAAAAATTTCAAACAATGAGAAGACAAAAGTGTAATTTCTCAAATTGCGTGAATTATTACTCCATTGTTGAGTGTTTTTCTTGCGCAAGATAAATTTCAGGAAAAGTGTAACAATCCAAAATCTAAGAATTAAATATTAATATATCAATATTTGCAGATTATAAAAATCTTTGTTTAAATTAATTAAAATAAAATATCACAGCAACAGTTCGTTAGATAACATCTAAATTTCGGATACTATTACAGTTTATTGTCCTAGGCCACGGTTGCAAAGTTGGTTAGGTCGTCGTTCTCATTATCGGAAGGTAGTGAGTTCGAATCTCGGCTTAACCGAAAATGTTCACGAATGGCGACTGGGGCACGTAAAATATGCCAAGGTTGCAATTTCCTCCATATTCCCATTTCAAATTAATACCTCTGCAGATATTAGGAGCCAGGTCCTGGGTCTTCTCAGGCTTCCTATCTCTAAAATTGGAAGATCGAGATAGTGCTGCCATCTTTGAGCCATAAGTCGTACTTTTACTTTCGTGAAGGGGATGGAGCTCTGTTTAACGGCAGACGCACTTTCTGACTTCATTCGCCCAGTCTAGACAGACAGGCTTGACCTCGCCAAGTGTCATTAGTTAGCGACAACAATTGTCTTAGTTTTAGAAATAATCGGCAAAATTACCTATTCGATTTAAAAGTTTAAGAAATTTTAATTTTCTTTGCATAAAATAAAAGATAATAGAATTCATATTTTTACAAAAATGTATAAACTGCAAATAAAAAAAACATAATTAAATTTTTGCGTTCAACGTCTAATATAGAACCTAAATATCCAAAGATCCTGGGGCTTCTATACAAATGTAAAACTTTTGTTCAAAAGAATGGATGCCAATCAAACAAAGATTGCATTGGTTTTAAATAAATGTTTTGATTGTAAAAAAAGAACAAGGATCCAAGGAAAATGTATATTATAATATTCTCCAGTTTTTTTTTAAATGTGTGTCTGAGAAAAAAGAGAAATTGAGTGTTATGAAATAGAAAGATATAGAGAATCTTGGTTTAACAAAACAAAGAGTAGTTTTTTTTAACAAGGATTCATTCATGATTGTTATAAATTTCTTGGGTAATGAAAAATTTCCACCAATAGCAATTTAAAGAAATAGGAAAATCTAACTTTCATAATTTCATATAAATTCCAAAATAAAAAAATGATATATCATATCTACATTTAATTAAAATAGTGTTTCATTAATTGTTCAACAAGACTACATAATATTCGTAAAATAAAGCTACTAGATATATACAAAATTTTTCACTATACATGCTTTTTAAAAATAAATTTCTATGATACAAATAGTAAAACTGAATTTATTTATCAATTCTACTTTACGATTTTTGGGCATATCGACACTGGGTTAAAATAGATTTCGATAGTTAAAAATAATAGGACAATTTAAATGTACAACTTAAGTAATAAATCAAATAAGTAATTGGCAAATTAGCGACCAAGATGCTGAGATTGCACACAGAAAAAGTTTTAAGACAGAACGAACGTCAGAGAAATTAATAGTTATTTAGAAAATTTAAAACAAAATTACCTTTAATTAAAATTGTTCAAAAAATCTTAAATTTTTGACTGGAAAATTAGTTTTGAATGCAGATAAATGATAAACTAATATGATACGACATAGAGTTAAGTATACAAAGATTTTTTTGGACATTATTGGAAAAATGTAATTGCTATTTGAATAAAAACAATCTTGAATTGTCATGGACTATTGAATATTAAAATTTAAGCTATATAAATCATCATTTTCATTAAACTTTTAACTGTCTAAAAACAATATTAGGAATTGTTTACATATTCCTCACAGCTAATGAGTAATAACAGACTCACAAACTCATTAAGTACAAAATAATCAATTTTGTCAACTGATGCAGAAAACTAGAAAACAAATTCTGTTTATTTATTCAAAACAGAAAAAATATGCATTGTTATACTTTACAACATAAATATCTACTCCATGAAATTAGCGACAAATGTTTAAAAAAAACGAAGATTTACAAAGGAAGTGTACTGTATGTTGTTTCAGTTGCCATGAGACAAACTTTTTTGTGCAATAGGAAAAAAAAAAGAAGTGATTATAGAATAAGAGAACAAATACACACATAGTTGCTTAAATCACCATGCTCATTAAAAAAAAAAAAATTCAATGGGCGTCTATGAAGCATAAGCGGAAAATTAATGACCTTTTCTGTGAGCAGACTGTAAGGCCAGACAGTTGTATTTTTATCAATTTATTTGCTGTATTTTTCTATTAATAGTTAATGAGTTTATCTTAGTCATTGTACAGCTGGCAATAGCTCTGGTTATAATAACGTTATTTATTGATTTTCATATATTGTCAATTATGAACTTTTTTAAAGCTATCGATCATTATGAAATTTCTAATACATAATATTTCTTCATTTTGTTATATATGTAGATGAAAAAATTGTTGGAAACAAATAGTTGTAATAAAATGAGCAATTAGAACCGATATTTGTGAATAAATTTTCACAAATATCGACTTTAAAAAAAATGAATTCCGTAAAATGATTAAAAATATTTCGCAAATATGGCTTAAAGCCTTCTTCATAAATTTCGAAAAACACAAGTCGAAATTATGTTTCAATATATTAGGTTGGGGAAAAAGTAATCCATTATTTTTTCGGTAGACGTTTGTAGTGATCGATATCTCGTGAGGTATCTATCAAAAAATTTCAGATTTATGCTCGTTGGAAAGGTGACATTTGACACTAAAATATCGTCTTGCGGTCTTTTGTTTGATTAATTCAGTTACGAGTACTAGGTTTTAAAAATGGAAGACAACAAGCAGAAAATTCGATACATTTTCGTTTTTCTCTTGTAACGGCGAAAAAGATAGCCGGGTGGCTGAAAATTGTCAAAGTGTTTATCGTTCTATATAAGATTGTAACAACCAGTTACGTACAATTTTTGTTTCGTCGATTCCGTTCGGGTATTTTTGATGTTAGAGATGCACCTCGCATGTGGATACAGCATCGTCGAAAATATCTATAAAATATCAAAAATGATCGAAGTTAACCGCATGTCAGCAGTCCTAACGCGCAAGACCTAAAAATCTACATGAAAACTGTTTTAAGCCTTTTTACAAAGTGAATCCAAAAGAAGTTAGATAAAGTTCACGAAAAAATAATGGATTTCTTTTTCCCCAACCTAATATTATATAAATGTATTAATTTTCAAAACATCTACATTTTGAAAATCACTTGATAGCAATAAAAGTATTCGAAATAATTTTATTGATTGTAGTGAATAATTTGAATAAATATAATATAAATTTATTCTTATAAATTAATTTGGTAAATGGTATTGAAAATTATAAGAACTGTGCTATTTTAATTTCATTCCTATTGAAATTCCCCATACATCGATTCAAGTGAAAGTTTCAAATACAAGGATTTTCATACGTTTGCAGTTATACTCCGAAATACGAGCAGAAGTGGAATATAGCAATGTTTACCGACTGAGATGTTATCTACGTTTCGAAATATAGAAACATGAGTTCCAGCGGTGTTTTCCGATAGTAAACGAAACAATCACTTTCTACCCAAGGTCATAACTGATTCATTGAAGAGAATTTCTGGACTATCTCTAATCGGCTACTGGATAGAAATACGAGTGGACGTTTTGTACACATTAGCAAGCATCGAACTACGGCGTCTTTTACTGTTGTTTGGCCAGGGATCATTCGCTTTGCACGTGATAGTCTTTAAGCGCGTAAAATTATCACGAGGTCGAGAGGGTGTTTTGTTTGTAAATATTGTATTTGACCGTTACAAAAGAATTTTGTTTGTCTGCAATGTTGATTCGACTATTATTATACGCACTGATTATAAAAAGATAATGTGCGCGTAACTATATTTAGTTACTTACTATTAATTTGAACAGTCCAGTGAGTCTCACTACTATTTCAGATGAGGATATAAATTATACAATAATTAAATTAAGCACTTTTTACCATATTCTTTAAGTGAATTTCCCCTTAATTTAAATTGAAAATACATATTAAGATCAGATCAAATAATTCAATTAATAATAATATTTATATAAAGGCAAACAACAAATTTTAAAGTAATTGAAAAAAAAAACGATTTATCATTCCAATCATTTAAGATTCAAAAAATAAATTTTAAATTCATATATGAAATAAAAACGAATTTAAAATTGTCCCTGATTCAAGAAAATCGCATAATTTTTCTTCACAAAAAATTAATAATAATTGAACAAAAGATTAATTGCATTTCATATTTTAGTATCATTTGATTACTTTTCCGACAAAAGACACTATAAGCACATCTACACAACTAATAATATTGAAACATTGCCAAACGATGAGATTATTAACTGATATGAGAAAATGTTTCTCCAAACTTCGACACCACATCAACGGCAAAACATGAGACTATCTAAAAGGTTAAACTCCACAGATTCTCTCAGCATTGTGAGCTTTAGTGAGGGGGAGATCAGGGTTTGGAATATCATAACACTGCACATACATTATTTTATAGTAAGGGAATTCATTTCTGTTGTTAAACTTGATTTAACATTTGTTCAAAGAGACCAAGTGATTAGGCGGCGCTTTTATTTTTATCAAATCTGAGATCCAAGAGCAAAAAATTCAGGTTTGATCCCACCCACCACTGGAAAATGCGAGATAGATATTGCGCATACCGTAAGGATGAACCTTGGAAGTTTTCCTGGTTTTCTCCCTTACAACATTTGAATGAGGCACATTAGCAGATTTCCACTGTTTGCTGTCAGTTGCACAGTATTGAAACCCTATTTAGGTTACCGAATCTATAAATTGAATTTTAAAAAACTGTAGGAAATTAATGAATAAAGTAACTACAAAAAGTATTCTATATCAAATGAATTCATGATAATTACATAAAATATTTCATATTCTCTATATGAATAAAGTAACTACAAAAAGTATTCTATATCAAATGAATTCATGATAATTACATAAAATATTTCATATTCTCTATTTTTAAACTAATACAAAAAATTAGAATAAGAAAGTGACAGAAATTCATAATAGTGAAATATCCTTTTATTAATGAGACAAAATATTACAGCATTTAGTTTCAATAATTAAAGTAAAAAAAAAATAATAATAACAGAACAACAAATTAACACAAAAATTCGATTACGATTCTGTCAATGAATCTATTCTACACAAGAAAAAAGTAGTTTAACAAATGTGAACAAGTGATTCACGGAATAAAAAGCACATTAGACGAATGAAAAAAGCCTTTTGAAGATCCAGGTGTATTGACTTTCGATGATCACGACAAATGGCTGGTGGGCAAAAGGCGGAACTAGATTCCAAACTCTTATTACTTCCTTATTCAACGGTTGTCAACCTGGACAGCATCCCTTGGTCGAGAATCTTTCGATTGTGCCTCCTTATTTAACCAAGCATGCGAGATGGGCATCAAATGGTAACTTGGCGAAGCAAATTGTTTGTTTGGCGTCATATTTTACAGGACATTCACTTTTGGTATTGGGAACTACCATCTTAGTTTATTACACATATTATTTAACCATAAATCTTACATTTTTACCAATGTCTGTTTTCTTGTCCCACATGGTAGAATTACTTAATACCTGTCTTCACATTTAAATTACTGAACAAATAACCCAACAATTCAACCCTTATAAGTAAATTTCAAATTACTTTTTTAAAAACTTTTTAATTATTCGCTTTTTTGATTGATTTCAATTCGTACAACTTTTGTCTGTCAAATCAGATAAATAAGACCTAATATCTCAGACAAATAAGCGATGTCAGCACACAAAACAAAAACAACATTGCTTGCAATTCAATGTGATTAAATGACCACACAGGATGCAATTATAAGCAACCTTACCAATTACCCAATATACAGGAAATGCTTAAACTAAGGTCACTCCTAAAGTAAATAACCAACAGATATCATTTAACATGGAATTACTTTCACTTAAAAAATGCAATTAATTCAAAATAAACATTACAATTATTTATGTAAATACATCTCATACTTTTCACATCGAATTTATTATTTCCAACCTTATATTGATTTAATTCATTTTATTAATTCATAAAATATATTTTAAAAGCAAAAAAGTGCATTTCATAAATTCTGCCACAAAAAAATATTATTTTATTTAAGTATATAAGCTATATATATATTTAATAAATTCTAAAAATTGTATAATCATATGCTTATCTTACATTTGAAGTTTCAAATAAATATTACAACGCAATAATTTCTTAAACAAAAAATTTTAAAAAGAGTTTAAATTTCCACTTAAAACGATGAAAATAATTTAGTTAACTATATAAGTGTCCTATTTATTCAGAAACGTTAAAATGAAAACATGAAAAAGCTATTGCTTGGTAAAAGCTCATTTCGCTTAAATGTTCAAAGTATGGGTATTTCCTTTATTCCAAAAAAATCAACAGAAAAATAAATTAAATTAAAAGTTTAACCATCACTAGAAATCTAAGAAAATCATGACTTTTTCTGTATCGTATTCATTACTTATCCAGTTGTAAAATTTGCAAGCATGACTGATCATTAACATAAAATGCAGAGCAGCAATTTTTAGTGTATTATAAGTACTAAGACCATAAATTTGCACATGAAACCATGTTTACAGAAATCATTTGAAAGATCGAGCGATGTTTTTCTTGTGTGCTTAAGCAAGTGCAACGGAATACAACCATGTCAAGAATACTTTAATCCTGAAAAAGAGGACTTGAGAAAAGTGTAATTTATGGCCCTGATTTTCGTTTCCATCATCACAGAATCACCGACTTGAACAGTGACTTGAGAATTTCCTTTCAGCATGTGAAAAAGGCAGCTGTATCGAAGTAAAAAAGAAGCTTTTTTATGCAGACAGGTGAAGAAACAGCTGTTTTGAATATAAAATTCATGAGATGTCTTTCTAAAAATGCAAATGAATTTCCTTCCTTGGATATTTAACCTTACAACATCTGTTTTTTTATGCAAAGAATTCTCCTCAAATGTAAATACAATACGCAATTTAAATAACAGTATCAAATGAAACAGGCATGAACCGTAAAGTACGAATGAACTCCCAAAATATAACAAACAAAATAATTCCATGATAACTGTATTATTAAGTTTTCAAGAAATAGGAAGAAATATGTCTTCAAATTTAAATAACATGAAATTAACGCTTGGAATCTTGGGAAATTTCTTATTTAAAAATTCATTTCTTACAATACAATAGAGAGAATACTCAGGTTTAAAGAAAAATTGTGAATTCAATTAACAAATGAAAGAGAAAAAAGAGATAATGTTGAAACTTGGCCATAAGTTCATAATTTTCAATTTTGGTGCGTTTATCTAAATTCATCTTTCATTTGGTGATATCTAAAGAAAATAAATTTGTTATTACACTTACCAACCAATTTACTGATTCAATAGGCCAAAAATTACCCTCTTTTTCTCAGAAAGCTATTGTTCGTTAAGAGGAAAATAAAATTATTCCGATCAATCATTGAAAGAATCCGATTATTATTATATTTATCAGGAAAAGTTCCATTTCCTAAAATAAGGTCATTAAAATAGGTGATCTTTAAATGAAAGTTGCTGTACAAAGAGTTTTTACAATAGGCAAATTTGAAAGGTAAAACAAATATTAAATTTTTCGAAACTGGAAGCCGAATTCATAAAATCTCGAATCTAATATAATCGTTGTATTTAATATAATAAAATAAAATAATTTTATATATACATTTAACACTGAAATTTTATTCAAAACTGCGTCAAATCAAGAGCATTTAGTCTTCAATAATACATAAATATATCTAAAAAAATCCAAAGTAATTGTATAATCGAATGTAAACATAAATACAAATTTATTTTAAGTTATTCTCGAAACTAATTAATTTTATTTAAATAAAAAACAATTCAAAATTGTATTTTTATAATTCAATTATTTTCAAATACCAATTTTAGAAAAATAAAAATATAAGATTTTATTTTGTTAGTTTTATTGATAAAACAGACAACTTTATAAATAAGTTTATATAAAAGCAATTCATTACATAACGTGACACAATATATCATAGGGTATGATGATGCCAATAACTATTATAAAAAATCGATTCCATACCTTAAGACTTATTCGAAATTTGCAAACTTTGAGTGCATAAAAGGTAATCGAATTAAATGGAAATGTCCTTCAAAACATTTAATTCAAGAATAAATATAAAACACACTTACATGACCACCAAATGATTAAGAACTGCCATCAGAAGTTGACTATGTAACCACTAGATAGGCAAGGAAATGTGCTGAGCTTTTATGACCCCGTGGACTATGTTAACACATCATCGATACGCATCAGCAATTCTTAGGAATCCATTAAATCACATACAAAATAACCTTCATTCAGTACATTTTTTCAAGGTTTTTCCTTTTTTTCCAATTAGTAGATTTATCTCGTTAAAAAATTCCAGGCATTGTCAAATGTTTCACTCACTTTTTCTACTTGGGAAACATAAATCCTTTTCTGAGAATTTGCTTATTCTAATCAATATGCTGAATACCTATTTGTTTTTTTTTTTTTTTTTTTGTATATTTTTCCGGTGATTCATCATTAAGCTATATTGAGTCAAGGTCATATAATAATTCGTATATTGTGATATAAATAATGGCAATAATTACTACAATATTGAAACATATTTCAAAATCTGTTTAACACTTTTGTGGTAATAAAATTATGGTGATTTTCACATTTGATATACCTTTTTTCAATGAATATAAAATTAATCAATAGTAAACTCATAAACTTTCAGCTTTTATAAAATTTAAATGCTGAAATTAAAAGCAAAATGTTTTCTTATGTTAAAGAACACAACACAAATAAAAAAAATATACCATGATTAACTAAGCTTATAAAAATGATGCATTTTCACCTAAATATATGCAAAGAAATAGTTCCATTGAAACTGAACTGTTTTCAGGCAATTTGTTTTTCCCAATGTTGTCACAATATTTCCAAATCACTCAAGAAAATATAAACAACATAAAAAGGTCAAATATAAATTACTTTTCAAACCTAAAAAAATTAAATTATGACGATAATTAACATATCACTAAGATTTTTTTTAAGTACACAAATTTTGCTTTTCAATAGGACATTAAAAAAGTAATTAAGCCAACGCACAACTATGTGAGTACAAAAATATCCCATTTTTTAATGAACAAACTAAAATTATTGCAAAATAAATAAATAATAAATAAACATAAACTTTTATAATTAGGGAATGCACGGAAGAAAGAAAAGTTATGATTTTAAAGCCTAACATAAAATAAGTAAGGCCAGCCTGTTTTATTGAGAGAAAAATCATAAAAAAATAATAAAAGAGCTCATAAAATGTATTAAATAATTGCCAAAAATTAATTTTCAAACCCAAAGAATGTATACTGAATGTGAGCTTTTCGCAATTGAAGAAATTGATGTCGGAGTTGTATCATGTATTTGAGAATGAACATGCAATACAAGTTGAGATCATTAATTAATTTCTTCATGTTTTCTTAATATAATGTCTACATTGGTTATCCTTTGCATTATCTTCCAATCA
The DNA here is from genome assembly GCA_026290005.1 of Latrodectus geometricus. NCBI lineage: Eukaryota > Metazoa > Arthropoda > Arachnida > Araneae > Theridiidae > Latrodectus > Latrodectus geometricus. Next base: position 8,694 of record JAPDSC010077185.1, on the reverse strand, counting down.
GAAAACAGGTGTATTACATGGATTATAAATGGAAACTTGAATGTTATGACCGATACACAAGAAAAAAAGCTATCAAAAATCATTAAGGCAATTAATATATTCCATTTGTTTACCAAGTTTTCCATCGTTGATGTAAACAAATTTGACCTCTCAAAGTTGAAAGGTTGTAAATCACATTTCATTTATCACTATTGAAAAATAAGGGAGGTATCGCCTGATTATGCTTTTTGAGAGGTTTCAATTATAATTAAGTACGAAATTTAATGGTTAACATTAATATATCTTCAATAGATCAACAAAATACATATAAAATCAAAAATTACATTAAAAATGTTGAAATAAATAAATAATTGAATTCTCTAAGAAAGGGAATTTCATTAGAAGAAAATGATAAAGAGAATTGTGGCAGATATGCACACATAGATTGTTTTTCCACGTAACTAGCTTATTTATTGAAGCATTTATCATACACATTAATCACAGAATGGAATCAGCATCATGGGAAAATTCGTCTTGACAATGAAGTTAATAAATTGGTAAATATCGTCATTTGATTTAAAATATTAACTTCAAAAATTGTATTTGAAGCCTTGAGCGAATTAGACTTATAAATCAGACCCAGCTTAGGGCAATAAATCTTAAAAGAGATTTGGAATATAAGGTATAACGAAAGTGATAATTGTTAGTATGCAATAGAATAGTTTGGGATCTTCATTTTGGCCGTTAGTGACAAAAGAAGTCTTTTTATTTATTTTATGATGAATTAACAGATTGTGAATAACTCTATATGGGCATACACATTTTTTTATAGAATCAAACAAATTAACGTATCACCAGCAAGAAAAATGACTCAACAAATAAAGGAAATGTTGGAAAATTAAACAAGGCAAATCTTCTTTACACTATAATCAGAATTCTTAATATTAGGTTGGGGAAAAAGTAATCCATTATTTTTTCGGTAGAAGTCTGTAGTGATCGATATCTCGTGAGGTATCTATCAAACAATTTTAGATTTGTGCTTGTTGGAAAGGTGACATTTGACACTAAAATATCCTCTTGCGGTTTTTTGTTTGATTAATTCAGTTACGAGTACAAGGTTTTAAAAATGGAAGACAACAAACAGAAAATTCGATACATTTTCGTTTTTCTCTTGTAACGGCGAAAAAGATAGCCGGGTGGCTAAAATTGTGAAAGGTGTTTATCGTCCTATATAAAACTGTAACAACCAGTTACGTACAATTTTTGTTTCGTCGATTCCGTTCGGGTATTTTTGATGTTAGAGATGCACCTCGCATGTGGATACAGCATCGTCGAAAATGTCTATAAAATATCAAAAATGATCGAAGTTAACCGCATGTCAGCAGTCCTAACGCGCAATACCTAAAAATCTACATGAAAACTGTTTTAAACCTTTTTACAAAGTGAATCCAAAAGAAGTTACATAAAGTTCACGTAAAAATAATGGATTTTTTTCCCCCAACCTAATATAAAAACATGAAAATGTTACTTTATTCTACTGACTCTGAACACTGAAAAACATGTTTTATCATACACACTTGAATGAACCCTATCATAAAATACTGCTATTTAATAATTTCATTTAATAAATTAGCTATTTGTTATGAAAAGGTTTATGCATTAAGCTGAGAGTAAAATATTATCAAACGACGAAAATAATTCATTCGAATTAGAAAATAAAAAAATAATTTTAAGAAGTAATATTCGGAAGAAACAGTCAGGTGTGAATCGTTTCGAAATATATTCTAAGAAAATATTTATTTAAAGATTATTAGGAAAAATCATAGCTTTTCCTCTAATGCAATTCGTGATATCTTATTTCACTTTCAGCAGATATAAATTTAAGAAAATAGAAACATGAAAACTCAGCTGTCAACACTATGTAAAAAAGATAAAACCCAGTTGTGTTATCTTCATACCTGCCAAATGTGGAAAAAGGCTTATCTCCATTTTCAAGATTTCCAAAAGGTAAAGTTAGCATAGCTGAAATTGTATTTACGTCTAGACTTTACAACAGAATAAAACATTGGTAACAACTAATTTAAGATAAATTAAGCAAAATCATCAGAGAAAATCAATTTTATTATTTTCATTAAGTCGAGCTAGAAAATGAATTAATTTAAAACAAAAAAACTGATTTTAAAATTATTCATTAATTTCAAATGGTGATAGGATTGAAACATTTTTAAAATTGCTTTATCAGTGGAAAAATACTTTCATATACTGCGTTTAAAATGTTTAAAATAATCAAAGAGCAAGTTTATAAATAATAGAAAAAAACATCAAATGCAAATGTCACAAGCAAATTTACCTAACAAACACAAATGTTTTCAAATAAATGTATTTTTTCCAGTAAATATTATAAGATTTGTTGAATCAAACAGAAACTTTAAGGATTTATGATAATAACCATAAATTGATTTCACGTCCTTAGTTATTTTAGAGATCATAAGATATATACGCATATTTAATATGAAAGCAAAAAGTTCAATGCTTCAAATTATATGTTAGCCCATAAAGCCACCAATTTTACACAAATTACGTTTTAATAAATTACTGACATGAAATAGTTTGTGAAAAAATAAATTTCTAATTAAAATGAAACATTAAAAAAAAAATGAGCTAAGTGGATTACTTTTAAGGAATACAAAAATAGGATAACTGATAATTTTTATTCTTCAACTAAATTTGGCTAATTGACGCAATAAAAGGAAGTATATTCAAAATTATTGACGTTATTTCCTGCTCTATACTCTAAGGATAGAACTAAATGAATGCCAAAAAAATTCAAAACTCATAAATAAAAATAAACTAGAGAAAAAGATCAGCATATAAAGTTGAAATATACGGTACCTTACCTTCAAACTTCAAAGAACGAAGGAAATAAATAACAGCTTTCCAAAGAAGAGAGCAATTTCCGATTGAAAAACTATAAACACTTATATCACAGTTGGAACTATACCGAACAATTCTCAAATGTAGATAAAATAAATGATTAATCGATAAATTCTCTTGTCGTAGATTGGTTTTTCATTCTGCAAATAGAAGTAGAAGTCATCGAACGTTAAAGAATTTATTTCCTACAAGCAATGTAGGTAACAAATATTTAGTTATCAAGAGAAAATACATAAAGTTATAGTAGATTTTGTTCAGTTAATTGAATCCTTTTTATCCAAACTTAAATAATTCTTTTATTGAAAAACAATATTGAGAATTAGGTCTTTGTGAGAGAAGCATGCTTAAAAAATATTGATGTTAAAATAACTCTAAAATAAAAAATATATATATAATTTTCACGTATATGGTAAGCAAATACATTTCAAATTATAAGCATTTTCACATACTTGCTCGCTGCTCAACTTTTTATCAGAAAATGTCAAAGGAATCTTTATAAGGTAAATAACCTAATTGCTAATTTTTTTTTTTGTTATTTTGCATTATCGTCTAGTTTAAATATTTGCAATTATTATCTTCAACAACTTATATCACTCTATTTAATTCTTTAAACTATTATGCTATTATTTATTTTACTATTATCAAACTACGTATTCACTGCTTTTTTTCAATTCCTACTATTAGTTCACACACTCCCTTAAATATATAAATATTTACATATCTTCTTCTAATTTTCAGTTGTTAGTAAAATACTTTTTCATTCATCAACTCAAATTCAAGTACATTTTTTAAACTAAGGAGGATGACACTTGAAGTTAATAGTTTTTTTCCAAATATTAATTCATTAGTTAAATTTAATTAATAATTTTAGTTTTACATATCAGATTCTTTTTTCATTGTGGGTTCTAAGAGTCAAAGAATGGAAAATGAAACATGTGAATAAATAAGTAAAAGAGATGGAAAATGTGTATGTGAGAGAGAAATTTTTCTAACTTAAAAGAATGAATGAAATTATTTATAAAAGACTTTTTTCAATATAGTGAAAAAAGAAATTTGTCTAGAAAATGCAAAGTTGGTAAAGCATCGGCGTAGAAACTTCTTATTTTCGAATTGAATCCTGTCGAATCATAAAAATAATTGAAACAATAAACTAAACAAACAAAAAATATTTTTTGTTGATCTAAGTAGGAATTGACTTTAAGAAAAAAAATTTTTTTTTATAACTTGTTAAACGAGTCATGATCCGAGAATTCACAAGGTGAAATATAGCTAATTAATACTTAAGAATGAATAAATTTCTTAAGAAAAATTTCTAGTTACTCCTGGTTCCAAATGTATTTAATTCATGATTTAAAAGCAACTCCTTAAAATTAATACATTAGAATATATTAAAAAGTTATGAACATAAACTATATTTTACAAATTATAATAAATTGTGATACTTTAATCAATGTCTCTTAAGAAATATAAACTGATTTCTTAAGAAACAGTGATTAATGTTAAGAAAATATATTTTGTTAGCGAAAACATAAGAAATAAAAACTGAAATTCAAAATCATGCTTTAAAAAGTATAAAGAATCACAGTTAATTTTTCAAAATATCCATCTTTATAGAATAAAGAGAATTTCAATAAGCCAATGTATAAAATTTCTTATTGGCATATATATATATATATATATATATATATATATATATATATAT
>JAPDSC010077177.1:3506-17771 GCA_026290005.1 Latrodectus geometricus | reverse complement strand
AATAATTAATATTAAAATATGAGTGAAGAAACTCTAGCTAATTTGATAAAAATTCTTTAATAATTATTTTAACTAACTTTTTTTTTTTTTTTTTTTTTACATATGCTACAGCCTGTTTTTAATGCTGTAAAATGGCGTATTCTGTATTTATATCTGGAAAATGCTAAAATTTTTTACTCCTGTTTAATTTTATTTTTAATCGACATTTTAATGTGTATATAGTTTTATCCTTTAATTTGAAATTGTAAAAGAAAAACCTGATAAGAGAAAAACCTGTAACTATTCATGTACTATATTCTTCAGATTATTGAATTAAACCCTTCTAATAAATTTCCCATATAAAATGAAAATATTAATATTTAAATTCATTTGAGTTTATTTATTCATTAATTAGTATTCATAGTATTTTTAAATAGATGATTAATTGTAGATAGAGATTAATCAATTTCAGAACTAAACTATTTTAGCTTAGTTTAAATATCTTATCACTCATGCTAATATTAATTATTAACAAATATTGAAAATTCTATAATTTAGATAAATAATTTTCTGGAAGTACAATTACAAAATTTTAAATTTCGATTGACAATATAGAGTTTAGTGCATTTCTCAGCTTATTTCAATTTAAGATTAAAAAAAATGCAATTTTATTTAAAATTAAAAGCCTTTTAAATGACACTTTTGAATATCAATTATTGAAAATAAGTATAAAATGAAATTTTAGTAAGAAAACACATGCAATAAACTTTATAAAACTAGGAAAAAGTTTAGGAATGAAAAAGTACTCTAAATATGAAACAACATACTTTGCAACCTGTGACCTAAAATCAAAATCTAAACTTTTCATTGATGTATTCACCTCCAAACAGCCAATATACTAAAATAAAAATAATTAAGTCATCTTACATCATTCATGACAATATATAGAAGATGAGATATACATAACAAACTGAAAGAGTTTAGGAAGTAATAAAAATAAAGTTTACAAACTAGTACAATATCTCATAAAAAATTTAAAGCAATACAAAGAAAATTAATTCTTTGATAAAAATTAACAATGTACAAATTACACACAAATCAGAAAAACATCAAGTGCCATACACAAGTATGTTCATTTGATAGTTTAAGAAAATATAAACAATTAAAAAAAAACTTCAAAATTTTATTGAAAAATTATATTTATTGAAAAATTATAATATATATTAATTAACTTGCGATACCTTGAAGAATATGATCTATACAATCAAAGAATATTACATATTAATATTATTATATTGTTAAAATTTCAAGCAAGACAAGTAAGGAAAATTTCATAAAAGGTAACATCTTAATATTTTATAGCAAATTAGAACCTCCAAACTACTTTGCTAATACTACTGCAAACAGTTTAAATCCTTTATCATTAATGCACTGACGTTTAAGCTATAGAATGTTACTTTTTCATTTTCCTATCTTTCCTTGATCAAAGTCAGTCAAACAATCCATGACATATATAGTAATTATAAGTCCAGTTTTTTGTAATTAACTGATAACAGAAGATTGTTAGCTCATCAACATTCACCTGACTGTAATTAGAGCTTCTAATGGTATCAGCAAAATGAAAAATAAGAATCCAGCTACATCAAATCTCTTGAATCAGCATGAAAGCTCAAAACAGCCTGATGAGGATCATCAACATTAAGTGGATGGGAGAAATTGCAACATCAAGTAATATAAGATATCAATAACACTCATCATTCCCATTGATTCAGCGTGAACAACATCATTAAAAGGTGATGCAAAATCTACTTTAGCTATCATCATAAAATAACCGAAGAAGGATTTTTTTCAATTGGACACAAGAAAAGACCACTAATAATAAGATAAAATAATTATATGACCAATGCCAGTTCAGTGTCTGCAAACAAAATTAATTAAAATCAAAGAAGTACCGGATGTATAAATATCATTCTGGTCAGTTGTTACAGCTCAAAGTTTAAGAACTGGTCAGGGATTTAAAAAATTTTCATGTAAAACCCAATGTGTCAGCAAAAAATGCTTTTGTTTTAGAAAGAATGTTCATTGTAATTCCAAGTGTCATTTTAGTAATCCTTGTTGTAACAAATGATTTTATGGTATGATTCCATAAATACCATTTACATGCTGCATAAATTAGATAAATTGTTTCTTTTTCTTTTTAATTGTCTAATTAGTTTAGTTATAGAATACCTAATTATTTCATAGAATAACTAGTTAATATATCAAATTATTAACATATTACACACTTTGGATCTGGATACGATCAGTTATTCCCTGGAATAACTGCATTATATACTTTAACGGTCACATATACATACACAGACACACACATATATATATATTTTAAATTACTTTACTTACTCTAATACTATATTTAACTCCTCCATAAGATACTTGAGAATCTGGGTGCAGCCAACCCCTTGGAGGTTTATTGATGAGACTTCCATTCTTTGACCATTCGGTTGGCATGCCAGAATCACCAGGCTGAGAATTAGATGACCACTGGATGTGAACTTTTGGCATTACTCTTTATGCATCACTATAATTGAAATAATATAAATAAACCTATATACACAAGAAGTAAACTAAGAATACATGCTCATACATTTATTTGTGAGAATTCATAAATAATGTCCGAAAGTAAAAATTAGGAATAGCTAACATACAAATTAATCATCATAAATTTATTAACATTTTGCAAAAGCTTTAAATTTAAAAAAAAAAAGTTTTTTTTTCCAACAGACACATTTTATTAGCTGTATATAATTTTAATCAGTTTGTCACCATGTGTTCACACATTTTGTACACAACCACTCAGACAAAGGTGTTATAAATTAACATGAATTTTGACAATACATATTTAGGTTTAAAGTCTAGAAAGCAAATTATTAAGATGCTATTGTGGTGTCATCAAATCCTGCGAGCAAACAGACATTTTTCCTATTGTAGAGATTGCTTAAATAGAGATTATAAAGAATAGGGATTGCTTCACTTGTTTAAAAGCAGTAAATTAAATGATTTGATATATTTCATTTAGCTTACAGAGAATGAAAAATAAAATAGATTTTTATGGTAAGAACATTTTGAATGATCGCATAGCCTTTTGGCTACAAACTATTCATTTGGTTAATTTCTGAATTCTTTCTTCTAAATGACAGCACATTACATATTTAATGTAAATATACCTCAGTTTAGACTTCCCTCTTTTTATAAAATCATCAGTCTACCTGCATTGATTTAATGTTACTTACAGGATAAAACTATACTCTAGGGTGCCCCCTTGGCAGACATGGCGATTTTTGTTTGGCCACCATTTTTATTGGTGATTTTTGTTGGCACAGAACAATCAATTGCTCTGTTGCAATCAGAATATGATTGGCTTTTGCCCTGCTTAGCGTTCAATCGCCATTACAACTTGGCGAGAATCAAAGGGACACCCTAACCCACTTTTGTTATGGTTTCTGATAAAGTCCATTTTTGTAAACAACAGAATTTTACTTTGATCATTTTATTGATTGCTAGGTTGAAGTAACTATGATTTTTTTTTTTTTTTACTACCATGAAAGTTTTGATTTCTCTCCACTTGCAAAATATTTTGCCATTTTTTTAAGACTAATTTACCTTAATGATATATAATACAAGAGATAGTTAGGACATTTGTCTAATTTTATATTTATTATTTTCAGACCTTTTTGATTCAACGCCAATTTTCTATATAAATGAGAAGAAAATTCAAGTAGTCAAATGATAATTTGTGACAACTTACCTTGCTCACAGAAGATCGTCCTTATTTTGTAACTATCCAAGTTATATAATGTATTTAAATATAGAGTATAATTTATATTTTTTTTAAAATATAATCATCTTTATAAATTTTTACTTTTATTTTATTTCACATCTATTTCATTCACATTTATTTTTTTTAGGCAGGTAATATTTTGTATCCATAAAAATAGCAAAACCAAGTATTCTATGTATTTATAAAAAATATATAGTGAAGACAATAAAATAAAAAAAAAGCACATTCAGTACATCAATATCAAAAAAATTTTCTGAACAGTTTAATACGTTTACTATTTTTATTTGAAAATCAAATTAAGTAATTTTCTTCACAATAAAGAGTTCGTAAAAAGAATAATGCAATAGAATTCACATCATAGTCGTATTTTGTATGTATTTTTAAAAGCACAGAGAGAGAAATCGTAAGTAAAATTAATTTATGTCAACAGTGTATTTTGACAAAAAAAATTTAATGGTAAAAAGAAGGTACTCATTTATGAAATAAATTGAAATCAAATGAATATAAATAATTCATGAAAAATTAAAAAGTAAATGATTCTACCAGATGACAGAAATATGAAAAGTCCCTTCATTCAAGCCACGTAATTCCCTCCATTAGCACTTACAATCTTTAATAGCAGCTTCACAAATATTTTACAATCGGAAAGGAAATACTTTTAACTGCTAAAATATTTCTTAGGTCTCCTCATGGTAACATAAAATATCAGTCACTTTAAAGCAATATTAAATCTGAAACTACATATTTATAACTACGTATAATTGCAGTATAACAATGCACGATAGTAGCACATCTGCAAGAAGAAACCTTTAAGCAATAACACAAACAAATAATACAATTTCTTGTTTCACTTTCACAAGCCAGACTTCTGCTTTCACAGCAAAGTTAACTTGGTATGTGAATCTTGTTGCCAATATGTATTTTCTAAATATAAATAATATTAAAAATTAAACAGTTCCAAAATTTTAAATCAAATTTAATAAAATTTGAAAATTTAAAACTTAATAGGCATTATAATTACTTGCAATCATTTCTAAGTAATTTTTTACTATTTACTGAAAACCAATATAACATAATGATAAAAAATACAATGATCCCCCTCTAAAAATTTTCATGAAATGCAATTAAATATTTGCATATGACGTCATTCAACTCTCCACGAAATTGTATGCTTATTTTCTAGAAGGAAATTGAAAATAAGCATGAGTTACAATTTATAATGTGAAATGTACGAACAAAGTAATCTTTAATAAAATAATATTAACCGTTTGTATACTGACATGAAAAGAAAAGGAAATTAGAATTACATGAATTTATACTTGTGGTAAAAACATTTATATTTGTTCATTCAATTTTCATGGATCTAAAAAAGTTTCCTGGAACATATAGAAAACATATAAGCAACTACTACGTTTTTCGTCTTCAGTAGTCTTCTTCTCAAAGTGAAAATATCTAATTGTAAGTCCCAAGGTGTAAGATAATCTTCTTTGAAAAGCTATATAAAATAGATGGGGTGAATCATGGAGTTAGGAATAGAAAGGGAGACATCTATTCCTAACTATTCTAGACCAAAGCGCAAGATCCAATAAAACTAATCAAGAAATGCTCTGCAATGATCATGGTTGGATCATGAAATATACTATTCTACGTCAAACTTAAGCGCTTCAGAGTTGATAAAAATGTTTTTTGTCATCTAAAAGTGATAATCTATCATTTCTAACAAAATAATAAATTATAAAAATAAATATTTGAATAAATTTAAAATTTCTCCGTATTTTTATATGACATCTGTGAAGAAATAATATCTAAATTATATTGTTGCTTACATCAGAAATACTTTATTCATCTATTTCATGCATTTTTTGCTATATTTAATAAAAATAACTTTAAAGTTAGAATTTAAAAGTCTTCTTTTAAAATTAGCCTCTTTTCCTCTTAAATTTTTTCTAATAATTTGAAAAATTACTAGCTTGCGTATAAATTATGGGTTTAAGAAAAAAAATTATTAATATTTAAGATTATTTTGATTATGAGGTAAAATGTGAGTGCTGTAAATATTTTAAGAAAAAATATTTTAAATTGCTCAGTAAAACGTGACAATGAAATAATTGAATACTTAAAAACAATGCTTTTGATACCATAGATATAAATACATGTCATAAAAAAGAAGACAATGGTATAAAAATTATATGAACTTTATTAATTTAGTACACTAAATTTGGCTTTAAATAGTTTGTATGCTGTAATATATAGTTTATACTTTAAAACAATTTAATTTCATTCCGAAATATTTCTAAATAAAAAACGCATTATATATTAAATGTTAACTTTATGTTAGCAGCATAATATCAATACACACCTTTTATTACATTTAAACAAATATACTATATTACTCAAATTTATTAAAATAAAGACTGTTAATAAATTTGAGTAATATAGTATGAATAAAAATTTCTTTTGGATAATGTGTGATAATAATTCATGTATGAAAAAATTTATGCATATAAAATATTGATTTTGATGAAAAATGTAGATGCACTTATGTAAAAGTACTTAAATTTAATTAATAAAAAAAATTATAGCTTAATTTTTTAATGTTTTGACTATCAACATACAGGAAGAAAAATAAACTGGAATTTCACAAGGTTAAATAGAATTATTAGCTTCCCATAAAACAGTTGATAATTATTTACATTAACTGATATTGAAACTTCAATTATTACAGAAAAAACTATGCATGAAAATTAACATCTACTTCATTCATTTATTCACAAATACAGATGTTCCAAGCATTCGGAATCAATTTCAGTATTCAACTAAAGAGAAAATCCCTATAAAAATTATATTATAATTTAATAACATTATTCAACAGAAATGATTGTACAATTTTTTGTAAACACTAATGCATTTTTAGTAATAAAACAATATCTAAACAGATTACGGATAAATAGTACTTTAGCAGAATATATGAAACTCTGCTTACATGTAAAACGTTACTCCAAGAAATTTCTTGGATAGTTGGTTTTTGCATTCATATGCTGGACTAGATTCCACTGTTTATTTTTGATTCAAATGATAAAAATAATACTCGACATTATAAAATGTAAAATAAAAATTAATGTCATCTGTTTAAATCTTAATTGTGTTACTGTAATTATGTAACTAATTTATTATATCAATAGTGCTGGCCCAATCTTCTAAATTCTAGTGTCATTAGCCAAACCTGATATGTAGCAATAGAATGGGCATTGTGGATACTCGTAAATATAATGAATTATTATTTTATGCTTAATGTTTTATTTGGTTCTCATCAAACATGTCACAAAATAAGTAATAAAATCTTTGATTTGTTTTATTATACGTTCCAGGTTGCCTATTTCTGCTTACTGAAAAGTCGACAGCCAAACTCCTCCTGGTGCAATCAAGATATCTGCACTAAGCTAGTAGCCGAATGGTTAGAGCCCTTACCATAAGTTCAACAATTCGTGGATTCGAATCCCACCTTGGGTATGGATGTTTGCAGTGGCTTGGAATCCACTTTATACCATACATCCTAGTCTAATTATCATTCGTATTCAGAAAATGATAGTTGAGTCACAAACCAAAATATCTGCTCAGTTGCAGTTGGAACTTCATTCTTAATATTGAATTTTTCTTTCCGCTATTTTTGTTCAAAGATTCGAATTACGCTTCAAGACGTCCAGCAAATGAGACACTATTATGGCATAGTTTATAAAAGAATCGTTCTCATTGTCATAAGATAGTTCGAATTCTGACTTACCAAAAATTCATCGCATGCAAAAGCAGCTAGAGCACATTAAATATGTAGTGGTTGCAATATTCTCCAAGTGAAATAATACCTCTGGGAGCGGCAGATTAAATATTGGAAATCTTCTATTTAATCCCCACTTTTAAATTGCGAAACATCTGGCAGCATAGATTTAATTGGTAGTTGGTTTCGTCATGCAAGGTGCAAAACTTGACAAACTGGACCAAAACATTTTGTAGTAGTCTTTTTTTTTTTCAAAACCCAAGACATATTAAAATATTATTAAACAAATATATTTTAAAACTTGTATGAATATAATTATAATTAATATTTATGAATATAATAAAATTAAAATCAAAGTACATAAAAATAAATAATATAAAAATAATTCATATTTAGTTACGAAATTTAAAATTTAGAAAAGTTATTGCTCTTAAAACGGCAAAAATGTTTCTGTGAAATTTTGACCCAACAAATCATACAAAATTATAATATCTGTTTTAAATATGTCTAAACGTAGGCATTTAAAATCATAGTATATATTTAAATATGATAAATTGTATAAAGTTGACCACACGTTTCAAATCATGGATTTAATTCGCTTAGAAATAAATGTCTGTGTGTGAAACGTGTGTCCGATACGAAGGCAAGTAAAATTAATTAACATCAGCACTTCATAATGGTAAAATTGGTAATAAGATGAGGTTAGAAAAATGATATGTAGTTTATTTCTGACCTACATGTTCCACGACTCTTGACACAAAAAGAATACATATAAGTTCGTATAATCTTTTTCACGTCAGAGAGTGAATGGTAAGAGTGGATTTAATGAAGTATTTGCTGCTGCATATATCCCCGTCCCCTTAGACCCACCAAGACTTATGTGACTTAGTATCCAACAAAACATAATTTCAATTACCTTACCAGCAAAGAATTCCAGTTGTCATAAAATTCTTGACACAACAGAATGACAAGTAAAACCATTGTTTCTCAAATGTTCTAAGACACTCCTGCCGTCAGTGTACACACAAAATCGACGATAATATTTATATTCACATGCTGAAGACAATGGATGGCATACAAGCTGTTACTTCAGCAGTAAAAATGAAGCAGGTTGGATGTAGGCTATAACTAAAAGCATAATTAATTATATTTTTAGTTGTTTAGTTTAATTTTACGTGTTTGCAACGGAGTTGTCATTAATGACAACTTCGCAGCCAACACATCTTGTTGTCTTAGAACTATCTATGAATACAGGTGTATAGGGTTCATACTGACAGCGATGAGATGAATATAGCAGTTGAAAAACAATAGGTATTGTGTACGATTTTCTGTATTGAACAAAGGTATCAAGAAATGCAATGGCTGGATCATACCAAGGCAGATAAGCAAATAGGACAATTGTCTTAATCCTGACATGATATGGATAAAAAAGCCACAGTTAGTAAAAGTGAAAAAATATAGGACGCTTGATGGTTGAGTATTTATAGTCTCTTAAGTTCAAAAGTAAGCATTGTGAAACCTATAGCATGACAAAGGATCGATATCCTTTACTTATACTTAGCGTAACAAATGACGGACTCGTGAATTTGCCTCAGGTCTAAAGTTTAAATTGTTGATAAATTACAAAAACTCTGTATAGGAAATGTGCGGATTGACCCAGAACATATCATTTAAGCAGAGTGATAAACATTGTCCAGTCTTCCTAAAACGGAATACCTATCCGATTGATTAAAAATGTATCCAAATGTCAATGCGTGAAAAAATCAATGATTGATAAAGTCGAAAAAGTAACTGTGATCTGCATCCCAAGATGTATTAAATAACACTTTCAGGATATTTAGGGATCACTTCTAAAATGTAAAACATGCGGAAGAAAAGTTAATCTTTGGTGAAAGATAATTTCCACGAATTTTATTTTATTGACTAATAGTATAAGTATGTTAATAAAAATTATGAAGGCTTTCTTTCAATAGAAGTGGACGCGTCCACTTTGGTAGATGATAACGTATGACCATTCTCAGCAAACCATGCAACGAGTTTGTTAAATGCTGTTTGCAGTTATCTCTCAATTAGATGCATACTTGACGCCTGACACATTTGAAGGTCGTTAACATACAGTATAGCATTTACTCAAGGTGATAATTGAGGAAGACTGCTACTAATGAAGAGACTAAAATCTGTGATACTTAAATTACTGCTCTGAGGAACGACCTAAGATTAAATAAAAATATTGGAAAAATTGTTCCAATACGTACTCTAAAAACATGGAATCATAAGAAATTTTGCAGGAATGATAAAAGGCTAACCCGAAAGGTAAAATCCTACAATGAATGAAGAATTCGGTACTGTCAGTTAAGGTGGTATACCCCCCTCGTCGAAGAAAATGGAAAGTAGATGGTTTTTCCGCACAAAAGCGTTGCAGATTTGAGTATCTACGTATGTAATGTTACCAAGAGAAAACTTTTTACGGAAACTATTCTGATTAATGTGAATACATTTATTTTTTCTAAGACATATGCATTGACTATACATTCGAGTCTTAAACAAGGAACTAGTCAGTGCTATTGGTTGATGATGTGAAGGATATGATGGGTCTTTACCAGTTTTAAGGACCGGAATTACTTTAGTCTTGTTCGTTCCAAAGTGATATAAATTTATTTTCCGTTCAGCTCCTCCAGAACAAAAGCATAAGTTATATAGGGAATTTGTATTTAAACGTCAAAACATTTGATAACTGATTCCATCAGATCTTGAATTGGTATAATTGGCTTGCTGTACGTACTGTTACGTATTTCACTTCTATCATCCTATATTCACAATTGTAAAGCAAAGCTTTTTCATGGTGGAAAACAACTGGGGTTCACCCAGAACAGTTTTTAGTTTTTTGAAAGCGAAGAACTATAAGAGTTGGAACTTGAAATGTTAGCAAAAGTTTCACCAATGACGTTAGCGACTCTTAAGGATAAAATATACATCAGATTCAGTTTTCAAGTTATTAATGGCTTAATTATAAATTTCATTAGGAGAAGAACATACATCAGATTCAGTTTTCAAGTTAGTAATGGCTTAATTATAAATTTCATTGGCTGGCTTTCACTGCTCTCCACAACTGCTTAATGAAAAGCGAAAAAAGTATTAATACGTAGGGAGACTATGATTCCCTCAAATTTCGAAGGCGAGCTCTGCAAACGAAGGCTTTTGCTTTCTTAAAAGTAAAAATATTCTCCGTTGTGGGGTACCTCCAAAATAACCCCATAACTTCCTTTGATTTTTTAAAGTTCGTTGGCATTCATTCGTCCACTAAAGATTTCAACGCATATTTGGTAAAGAGGAACTTTACCAAATATGCGTTATTATAATTATTTCTGCATCAGTTGGACTTATAATTGTTTCAGTGACTCTATGAATTGTTTCATCTATATTCTTTGTCCAAACCATATCATCATCTTCCAACTGTGTAAATAACGTCCAATCTGACCGACTGTAGACGTTGTCCATTATTACTTCTTTCAGCCTGCGAAATTATGAGAGGAAAATGTGATCGCTGTTGGACAGATGATACTGATACATTTAACAGTGGCTGAAATACTGAAGTATGAATGGCCAAATCAAGTGTTTTATAAGTTCTTGTGTGTTCGCAAGAATGTTTTCTTGTCAGTATTTAGCAGTCATACACTTGCCTGAGATGAACTTTTATATGTGACAATCGCAGTTCGCTGGTTGTGTTTTGTGGCGCAAGGTTCCAAAAATTGAAACCTCTGGGTTTAGTGTAACACTTTTTTTTTTTCTTTTTGAAAATTTAAGCAATTAAGCGTTAAAATTATGAAAAGACAAAATTGTTTGTATGTAAAAACATCAAAATTTTAAAATGAAAAATAAAATAAGCAAAGACTAATAAAATATCTTATAATATAAATTATAAAAATTAAATGTATAAATTTTTTTACCTTTAAAAAGGCAAAAAGAGTCTACTTGTTTGCTTCGCACCAAATCGATGCATGAAATTAAAACAAGGAATATAGTAATGGCTCATTCCACGTTTCACACTATGGATTGGATTTATTAAGAAAAATGTTTATGTGTGAAACGTGTGTCCGATACGAAAGCTAATCTTACATCAACACTTAGTAATGATAAAACTAGTGATGTCATGACGTAAGGAAAATTATCGTGGAATTTGCTCGTAATTTATTAGAAAAAGTTTTTTTTTTTTTTTTTACATCCTTTCTCACATCTACAAAGAGAAATAGACGGCTGATTAAAAATCAATGCAGTTTTACCAGCTACATTATTCATTTTATTGTCCTCAAGTTTTCATGACTTGGGATCCAACAAAATACGATATATCCCTTGCCAGCAAGAGAATGCATTGTTTGCAAATTCTTAAACACAACATGATGACTGTGAATGTTAGAATTTTTCAGCATTCTAGGACACTCAAACTTTTAGTACACGTTCGAATTTGAAAGAATTTACGGTATTCATAAGTTCATGTTCTTGACATATTTCTGTAGCTTCAACAGTAAAGATGGAGCCGGATGCATGGAGTCTGTAAGTGTAAGTTATGTAGTAAAATAATGTTAAAACCAACTTGTATTGCAAATTTGGGTCCATCGTATAATAGAAATAACTAAAGGGATGTGATAAATGCTGTTGAAAAATAGGTGTGTCCGATTTTTCATGTAGAGTAAAGTCATTGATTAGTTATCCATGGATCATAACAAGATGGAAGTGAAAGAGCATCCGTTCTTAGAAAACTGACATTACAAAAAAATATGGAATTTGATTCGAGGGAATAAAGAAGGGATGCTAGATGACGTGCATCATATAATTTCAGTGCAGGAGTAGAAGCTAAGGAATGTAATGGATGGTGAATATCAGACATGATCTTAGATTAATAATTGAGAGACAGTTTCCTTCGTCTCAGGTCTAAAGATTGTATTGGAAAATTTCCTGAAAACCGCAAGAGTTATTGTTAACACTCATCCATAAAGAATTCTGCCTATTAAAGTCATTAAAGCAACAGGTGTCTTATTTTTTACCATAAAAATTACTACTAAACAGTTATAGGAGAGCCTGTCAGTATACTGGCCTCCTATTTTCATCCACTTGTACAAACTGCGTTTCCATCTAAAGTACCAATCCACCATAATAACGCCACCCCATTCACACCAGTGGAATTGCTTATGACTGGTTTAAGAACACGACAATTAATTAGAGCACCTTATGTGGCCTATTCAGTCCTGGATCTCAATATACAGAGGGTGTTCCGACATTATTGTCACGATTTAACAAAGATATATAATTAAATAAATGTAAATATTTTATTTTCTAATATGTAAAATCTGAGAACCGTTTCTCTGAACACTTATTACATCTTGATTTTTCCAAGATAAAAATCTTTTCTTAAAACATGAAGGAAGATTTTTTTTTCTCCTTCACAACCTTCCGGAGTTCATTCAATGTTTGAAATGTCATTTATAAAGAGCTTGTGTGTGTTTTAAATGTCTTATCCATAAGTGAAATGCTAGAGGAATGCACATTTAAAGGGAATAGATCGAATTCCGGTTTCATTTTTTTCAAGAAATAGAGCAGTAGATTTAGAGGAATGGATTGGAGCTTTATTTCCATGGAACTTAACACCGTAAATCTTGTTTGGATATTTAAAAAAAAAAAAAAAAAATTCTTTGAAAATAAAATATCATTTAGTTAAAACATACTTCTCATAGTAATCCAAATTGATTTTGACATTTTTTTTTACTTTCCTTATTTTAAGATTTCCGTTCACACGTGCAATTGTTCGTAGGATAAACAGAACAGCTAGTAGGTAGTTTTTACAGTTTGAAGCAGCTTCAATACTCATAACTCAAAGGATTATTGTCAAAGTTCTAAGGAAATGTTCCAATGAATTATTTTGTAGATAGTGAATAAAGCTTCTCACAAATTTAATTCCGAATCTTTTTAAGAATTCCATAGTTAAAGTACTAACAAAAGAAATTCCTTGACCAGTTTGAATACATTTAGTAAAAAACAATGGGACTAAAAATTTGGAAAAATGCATATATTACAATTGTTGAAGACATGGCAGAGTAAAAAAAAGTAGAAAAAATACATCATCACTGCTGTGTCTTTAAAATAAAGACACACAAAACAGTAATGGCATATTTTTTCTACTTTTCGACGTAGGTAACAGACCAACAGCATTATTTTTTAGGGTATCTCAGAAATTGCAGGTACTAGAGCTAATGGAGTTGTCTTATTATTTCCTTTCCCTGCTCATGGACAAGGATCGCAACTTTTCCTAAATTCCTCTTCTTCCTTGTAACATTTGGACCAATAAAAATATCTTGATAATCAGTTCTTGGCTTTCTTTACGACTAAATATTTAGACATCCTTTTAAGATACATTTTCATAGTTTGATATTTTAATTTTTCAAAGAAAACTATAAATTGCCTTTTTCCTTCAGTTTAACCTTTTTTCTTTATTAGAGAAACTATAATCTGAAGACTTGTTTTTTCCAGTTCCTTTTGTATAATACAGGATATTTCTGTATCCTCTTGTTGTAGTTAAATCAGTTTTTTGAGTGATTCTTTCCATACTCAACTTGGGTAAATGCAAAAGTATTTCTGCTGCCATTGAGAACTTTTCTAACACCCTTTTAGCTTCATTTTTTTT
>JAPDSC010077175.1:41410-71559 GCA_026290005.1 Latrodectus geometricus | reverse complement strand
TATATATATATATATATATATATATATATATATATATATATATATATATAATGATATAACTTTATGGAATCTAATTATAATCTAATGTTATTAGAATGAAAAAATTAAAATATATCTATTTTCCAAAAAGGATTGCTCATTTTGAAAATAATGCCAAGAATTGTGAATTTCAATACTCATATTTTAACTTAAAATTCTAAATAGTTATATTTAAAGTAAATTATTTGTGTGTTAATGTTTTAGACTTATTTAACAAATATATAGGGGAGTGGTGCAATGATTTAAAAAGAAAGAAAATTTTAAGAATTTATATCATTTTCTCACTTAGTTACGAAAAACATTTAAAAATTTTCACTTTGCTAATAAACGAGTCAATAAAAGAATTTATTTCAACAATAAATTAATTATATATTAAATGTGTGTATCAGTCATCCTTTTTTTATAAATAAATATTGCCATTTTTATAATAGTTTCGCTTACAAAGAAAACATTTAACATCTAAAAAATATAAATAATTGCTACCAAAAGCGTAAATGCAGATTTGAAAGGGAAAAATATAGAATTTTAAAAACACAAAACTTCCCCCAAGATTCTTATAATATTTTCTATCAACATGTGTATGCATATTTTTGCTAATGGTTTAATGAATTATAAAACAATTTTTCCTAATCTGACATAAATGAAATGGTATTAATCTAAGCATGAATAACATTATCAGAAGGGGATCCTCAGTTTAATGTCTGAAATAATATTCTGTTTACAGTTTTTAATTAAATGATTAAATACTCGCTTCCAATTTTTATACAAAAAAACGTTCTATTCTTTTCTTTAATAATAAAATGAAAAAACTTTTATAGTGATGAAAAATCTTTAAAAAAATCTACATATTTTAGTTAGTAAAGCATTACGTGAATATCGAATTCCTCAAAGAAATCGAATATGCCCATTCTTTCTGAAGAAATAGAAAAAGGAATCAGGCACAAATTTGGTGAATGCAACTTTTTGAATAAGAACTAAATTTATGCAAAACTAATTTTCTACTCAGAAGATAAATTCAGAACATTTTCAAACAACAATAGAAGATATTTATTCACATTGAAGTTTCTATCTGAAGAATAAAAGGCATTTGAAGCAATGCAATTTCATTAAGTTACCTGATTTTAAAATAGTTTATCTGATTCGATTTATTTCTTATTCTACAGTTATCTCCCACTTTTTATTCCACAGTTTCTCCCATTTTATAAAACAGTCTCCCCATTTCTTTCATTTATTATTGAAATTGATATATTCACCGTCTAGAAAAAGAACCAAACTCGAACAAAATCAGTAATTTTTCTTTATCCACATTTTGAATAGTAATAATATCTTGAAAATAGTTTCATTCATTATTAATTTAATTGATAACGTCAAAAGATACTGGATATTTGAAAAGCTCCTTTCTAATTGTTAATTTTATGATGCGATTTTTTTTGGTCATGATACTATTTTAATCAATTAATCAATGAAACTTTTCACTTTTTCTTATCAAGTAATAGATTAATTTTTTTAACATAACTCCACAGTAATATAAACTTACGATGATAAAGAAATAAAAGCGAATGAAGCTTTTATAATAGCCTATTGCATCTAAAAATGTTTAATTTTATTATTTATATGTTTAATTTTATTATTTATATGTTTAATTTTATTATTTTTATTGCAAATAAACATATTGCCAGTCATATGAAGATGAACAATATTAAAATAACGAGAGCTTTTGTAAACGTATTCATTATATGCAATAAATTGATGGTATAAAGTATGAAATCCATTAAAAAAGTATTTTTTCTCAATAATAAATGGAAGATTAAATGGAGGAAAGATGTTCATTTTTATCAATAATTTTTTATATAATTAATTAAACAGTCATAAATAAATTAATGGCATCCACTTTACTCGATGTTTTTATTGTGAAATTCTTTAGAGTATATTAATTCAAATGGTAGTTATAAGAATACACAAATAATTAATAGATTTATTCAGAATAATCATATAAATTACTATGAGTAACAAGCTTTAGTTTCTATTTCGAGCTATGAATATTTTTATCACTGTGAAGAAAATGAGATAAATATATTTTTCAGTTACATGAATGTATTCTAAAAAACCAAGTGCAATTTTTAATATTTCGAAAAGCATTTATTTATAAATAAATGCTTTGGCAGAAATCTTTGAAATTTTTGCAAGTGTAATGACACGAAAAATTTATTTGAAGTAACCATAGATAATGTATGAGAAATGCTTATTATTATTTGTCTTTAAAAAGGAGTTTTCTAATCCATTATTATCAAAACAACAGAAGAATGAGTAAAACTGTAAGCATTTCAATCAACACACATTATTTTACTTTTTATAAATAATATTGAATGTAAATTTCTTATTATTATAATAACTGTGGTACCATATAAGATACAATATCAATTGTTGCATGCTGAACCTAATTTGATATATAGATTTGCCAGTTAATACAAACATAAAATAATAATAAAATTAAACCGAATCATATAACAGTTCTAATAATCTATATGCTTTTAATCTATCCGATCAATAACATTTTTTCTTCCATAATGTTAACGAAATACAAAATTCACAGAGAAACATAATATAACTTCCCGATAATTTTTATATGGTTTGATTCCCAGAAGGCCACAGATTCGGTTCCAACTCCTGTTGAACAATAAGAGAGTTTGCATCTGCTCACTGGATGCATATTTGTAGTGGTAGTGGTGTTTGGGAGTTTTTCCTTCCTTCGTGAAATGAAAATACAGCTTACTACCTTTAAAAAACCTGCCCAGAAGGTAAAAGATTTTTTCAAGCACTTGTGTACCCTTCTATATTTAAGTACTTAATGGTAACAATCAAAAAATAAGAATTCACATTGAAGTTTTTAAATAACATATCTTATAGTTTCCGTTTAAGGTTCAAATTTTACTTTGAGTTACGTTTATCTGTTTTAATAACGAGTCGTTCATGTACATCGAATCAACTTATCTTTTTATAAATAAGTACTTAGCGTGAATTCATTTTCTATTTATTTGTGCGGAAATTGACCCAATAACTCTCTGATTTTTCTATTTCTGGCACTATCACAACAATTATAAATTAAATTTCTACGCGCTAGCCAATAATTTATTAAAAACAGCTACCATATTATTAATATATGATTATTTTTTTTTTGGTAACGTCCGAATTATGTGAGAAGGAGTATTATATGTTATCTGTAGAATGTTATGCGAACGAAGTGTTGCTAAAACAAAAATCAATCAACTCAATATCCAAAATGCAATGAATTTCGAACAAAACGAAATAATATATAAAAGAGTTTTAAAATTTCTTTGCTATTAGAGGATTTTATTATTAGAGGAGATGTATTTCTTTTATCTCATTTACCAGATGTGTGTGATACAATTCGTATATCTTACCAAATTGCAAACCCTACTTTAAACGTTTTCTCCTTCATCTTAGAGCACAATCTTCTTAGAGAATAAAAAGATATATATATAAATAAAAAATAAAATAAATCTCAATTTCTCAAAATAATATATAAATTTTAGAATAAAAATCCAAAAGGATCCAAATCCAAAGTGCGTGACTTTCTTTTTTTTGACATATTTGTTGCGATAAAAACAAAAAATGAGTTCATCAGGTAACAAAATCAGCAAATTCATGGAATGGCAACATAATAACCATGTTATTTTTAATATTGAAAAATTAAATAGTTTTTTGAACTGAACCCCCCGCCCCCGAACACAACGCAAGTTTAAATAGTTTCTATGAAAGTTTCAAAAAATATTTCAATTTAATGCCGAAAATATTAGCTTTATTTAAAAAATTGAAAAAATAATTACTTTTGCGAAAAAAGACTCTATAAAAACGGCTAATCTTATGAATATTTTTCTTGTAAGAGAACGGAACATAAAATGTATTTTCGATAAAATGTGTAGAAAAATCTGGTATGTCTGTGTATTTGTACAGTAGAAAAATTAAAAAACTAGAATAAAATTTAACTTGGTAAAAGTCTTTTGCTTTTTCTTCCTATTTTAATGCACTTGCATCGTACTTGAAACCTCTGATTTTAAGATATTAAAAATCGAAATCGATATAAGATATTAAATATGGATCGAGATATTGTTGTTGTTAATAACCCGTCAGATACTGGGTGAATGAAATCAGACAGAGCACCTTCCATTTTTGAATAGAGTACTTCCTACGAGGGTGGAAGTACAACTTTTAGCTCATAGATGGCAGCACCCTCACAATCTTCCAGTTTAGAGTTTGAAGCCAGAGAAGACCTCACGTTTTGCTCCTGAGTAGGTATTAATTAGAAATGTGAGAACATGGATTACATTGCGACCTCGACATATTTTATATGCCCCAGTCATCATTAGTGAACACGACGGATCTTCGGTAAAGCCAGGAATCGAACTCACCACCTTCCTGTAACAAGAACGATTCCCTAACCAACCAAATACCCTAGTTATAGTATTTATTATTTCAATATTTAGGAAAGTGCACTTTTTTAAAAAAATAACATTTAATGGTCGTATATACTTAGAAAATATTTAGTCTCTTTAATTTTTGAAACGATAAGTACTTTTAGAAAAGAATTAAATTTGTAATAATCCAATGAAAATTGCAGTGATTTTGAAAATGGTTCACTGTCGCCTCACAGTAGGACAATGTTCTTCAAAACAGTTCCCGGTGACTGCTGAATAGCCGGAGATAAGTTTTGCGTTTCCACCTTCTGCATGTATATTTGTCATTGTTGTAGGTGCTTGGGAGTTTTCCAAGCTTCCACCCTCCGCGATATGGGAAGGCGACTCACTATCTGTGAAAAGTTCTTCCAGAAAGTAATTTCCATGGATTATAAAGTGATTTACAATAACATTAAACTATTCCCTATATGATGTTAAAGCACTATTAAACATATCTGTATGACCTAAGTTTCTCAAGATTAAATACTTCACTTGATAAGAAAACCTGTATATATTCTACCAGAATAAAGTTTCTAAGAAGTCGAGAATATGTAAAATTTACCTTGCATTATTAAAAGCTTAATTTGAATTTAACCTGTGACATTTCTTCTTAATTGCAAAATGACTTGACACGGCTTCAGAGAATCATTTTTAAGAAGTTTATTTTAAAAAAGATTCAAACAGAAGCGATGTTTTAACTGCTTACGTTTCTTGAAATATACTAGCAACAATATCATCATTTTATGCAAAACATTTTTTCCCATGAAATGAGTTTCATTTGAGTGATGACGCGAACACGCAAACTTGCTTATTTCGCGCACTCGGTTCTGGAAATCCCCTTTTTCTTTTTCGAAAAACCGCTACATTCTTAAAATATGCTTTACATCAACTCATCACTGAATATTTTTAGAATCCTTGATTTTTAAAGCGACCCATACATTAAGAGTTTATGAAGTATATCGCTAACCGCAAAATTTACTATATATCTAAAAGTTAAGTTACTTTATATATGAATCCAAAAATCCCCATCCATTGTTCTAAAATGTATTTTATAAAATTTCCGCAAAAGAATTTAATTTTGTTTGCAAACAATGCTCACGTTTCGAAATTTATGTTTATATTTTTGTAAATATACTAAATTTTTTCCGTATTGCATTTAATGGTTTTTTTTCACATAATTAAAAAATGAGTACTTTAATATTTAATAAATGTTGTTCAAGGAAAAAAATCCGAATCATCAGTGTGGACACTTTTTTAAACATTTAGTATTATGTTACTTTCATTTTCTTTTTTCTATTGGAAACAAACTTCAATCCTTGGAATTGTTATTTCCTTGGTAAAAATGATAAAAAAAAGTCCATTTTTAAAGATTTGAAATTGAAAAGAATGGAGACAATAAACTATCTTTAAGCAATAACATAATGATAAAAATGCATTTGATAAGGAACTTTTAAATTAAGATTAAAAATTACGATTTCCTTCTGTGTTCTAAATTTTTTAAGTATTGTAAACTGTACTTGAAGGTGAAGAATTCAGCAATGATTTGATTCATGTTTATACAACTATCATTTTCAAATTCATTCATATAAAATAACTTTCTTACATCTCAGCTCTTTCTGTTTGTTCCAGGACATCCCCGACAATTATCCAACTGCTTCGATCACAAATTCTGAAATCTACTCAAAAATGTTTGTCATTACAGTTAGTTTGGGTCCCTGGACATTCAAGGGTTACGGGCAATGAAATCGCTGACTCATCGGCCAAAGCAGCAACTAAGAGTCGATATCCTTTAAGATCCATCTCTCTTGAGGATCTTGAGCAAAACATCAGGAAACTTTTCCTAATGGAAAGACTTGACCAATGAGAAAATAGCAAACATGCCAAAACGTTTTCTCATCTTAATATATTAAAGAAGAATCATTGGCTACTAACGAAATCTCCATAGAAAGATGTATGGCTAGCCAGAGCTAGAACAAGATCCTTCCCGACCAATTCGGTTCTATTTAGATTCTATCTCTGACATGCGGACCGCGGTCTATGCGGAGATCCTGAAACTATAGATCATATTTTCTTAGACTTCCCGTTATATGAGGATCTGAGAAACCAACTAAGGAAAAGATTAGGAATAAGAATCGAAAAATAAAATTCTTACTTACTGCGAATGTCTGTGACTTACTTAAAGATTTTAATCTTAAAGACATAAAAAGTGAAAATTTGTCACTTTTACTTTTTCTTTGAACGATCCTTTATAACAGATTTTGCGAATCAGACTAATTTACTTTGCTTCAAGACATATCTCTTAATCTCCACCGATTGATTTAAAGCCTTCAATTGACTTTTCTCAAAGAAGGCAAATTAATTAATTATAATTCATCTCCAGTTATCTTCTTCAATGTGAGCTACAAGCATTTGAACATAGAGCTCCAAAAGTGTCTGTCATAGCTTACCTAAAATAGCTCTACTTGTTTTCATGTCAGCATTTATATTTATTACAAATGATGACTTTCTTGACAGAAAAAACTACTGCAGCTGGTTACAACTTGCAGTGATAGCTATCAGAATTATGTATTTAATTCAGATTATGTATTCGATCTGAATTATGTAAAAATTAGCCATTGTTATTCATAAAAAATGGTGCAATGTTTTTATTATTTCTTAAAATCTCTGTGAATCTGATTTTGAAGACTTGCTGCAAATATAGTATTATGTACTAGTATAAATCTTAAAAGACATCAGAATACTTGGTGAATGGAAAATTTATTTCTATTATTAATTCTTTCTGTTAATCAGTTTTTTTCTGTTAATGAGTTTTCGAAACTGTAGTCCCTACTTATAATTGTATAGACAGGAATGATTATTTCTGTTTTTCTAAGGAATAAACTAGGCAAGAAAAATATCCCGTCTGTAGTAGTTCTAAAATTATTATTTTCTGTGAAATTATTATTAGTAATGAAATTTTAAATTGCGTCTTAATTCACTTAGTTATATTTCGGGCTTAATAAATTTTAAATTAATTATTATAGATTTAATAAATTTAATTACGGGTTTAATAACTGGAAAAAAATTAGCGTTTTCTCTAAAAGAATTTTTTTTTATGAATTAATATATAAATGTTATATTTCATTTGAAATTCTGATTATATTTTAAAGAAATTATATATATATATATATATATATATATATATATATATATATATAACATTGGTAAGTACTTGATTTGTATTATTTTTGTGTGTTTAATTATGTGTGTTCATTTTTAAAAGATGTTTGAAGCTTTATTTTATATTAAAATTCTATTTCAGAAATTGATTTATAATTTTAGTCCAAACTAACTTAGATTGAAAAAATGTTTCTCCCCCCTTTCCAGTAATTCCAAAAAATTTATAAAAATTTAGCATCTTTAACTTTTTGCTAATGAGAAAAATCAAAGCTAAAAAAATTAATTTCCACATTTTTTTCATTTTCCATCTTTTAATTAGAAAGAACAAGCACATATTTTCCCCATTAATTCATAAATAAAAGAATCAACAGGAAGTAATTAATGTATTAATATTTAAATCATTTTTTTTGTTTTAAATAATGAGGTAATTTTAACTTTTAAATGCTTTTTGTTGTTTGATATTATCATTTCAATGATAAAAACGATTTCAGTGTATCGTTTATCTAATTTAATGATCAAATTTTACCAGAATAATGTATTTATACCAGAATATATTAATCAATGTAAAATTTTTATAGCAGAATCAATGTAAATTATTATAATTGATACCTTTATCATAAAAACTTTCTCATTACTATAAAGGGAGTTTTATTTTTCCTCGCGATTCAATTTAGAGCAAAAATTAATATAATAATTCAAAATTTATATCTATATTTAGACCAAAATCAATTTAGATCTATTTTATAGTACTCGCGAATCAATTTAGAACAAAAGTTATTTGATAATTCAAAACTTATAACTGTATTTGGATCAAAATCAGTCTAGATTTATTTTATAGTATCTAAATTAGTTTGGAGCATATTAATTTCATTAGAAAATAATAAAGAAATGAAAAGGTTATGTAATATATATATGATAGTATACTGACATCATAAGACTCATCAGTTTTGAGTAAGGCTGTAGTTAAAAACATACTTTTAATGTAAATATTTAAATGTAAAGTAAATAAATTGCAATACACATGCGTGATTCAACCTCAGGTAATATTTTTTTTTATTCTTTGCTCTTTATTTTGAATTCTTATCGAAGGAGTTTCAATTGCGGTTGAAATACTGAAAAAACATAACCACCCAAGTCCCATCCTGATCTCTCTACCAATGCAAATGAAACAGGATGTTAAACCACAAATAAACATCAATTTCAAGAAAATTCAAATGAATAATTTTTGATTTGAAAAAAAATAAATTGAAATTTTCAGTTAAAATTTATGAGGCTTTTATTGCTCAAAACACAAAGGGATGTCGATTCCCGCAAAATGTTTTTCCTTGTTCTTTTAAAAATTAAATTCATTTGCTGTTAAGAAAATCAAAATTTAAATTAGAATTTAGAAACAAGTATTTTTACCATAAATACTTTTCAAATTTCTTTAAAACTCATTATAGAATTTCAATTATTATTCTTATATTTATCGTCGTTTATCAATTAAAGATAAAAGTAATTATGTTTTAAAACAAGTTCCATTGCAGAATTTAAAAAGTGTAAATAATACGATAAAAACAAATAATGTAGAGCAAATTGTGTGTTGAAAAATATTTATCCTATTTTTAGTAAATAATTTTAATTTCTTAACAACCGAACTTCATAAGTTATATTTTATTCAAAAGTATCTAAAAATATCTATATTAATAATAAGCACCAACCTTGTGTAACTAAGACAAAAATATGAATGATTATTCGCATTTAGTTTTTCTTTAGTAGATATATATCAGGGGTGGCCAAGACGTCGACCGCGAAGACATTTTAGGTAGCCAGCGCGACCCTCCCGATAATGACCTCGGATATTAACAATTTAATTTATCTCTTATGACATAGAATTAATGAATTATTTAAAATTAAAATTTTCTACAATTTACGCTTTAAAACCTAAAACAAATTGTGCAAAGTAATACAATAAATTTGTCGTTTTACAATGGAGAATCAAATAATAACAAGTTCACAAAGTGGGATGCTCAGATTATATCCAGTAGCCGGCTCGATGATAGCGAAGCTACGAATTGACTAGTCTACCCGTCACACCCGCCCGTTTAGTTTCAGTTCTCATGAGTTAGTTCAGTTAATTTTCTTACGTTGCAGGTCTCTCGCTGCCTACCGCACTGATTCGATAATTTGTTGTTTTAACAACCCATCCAAAATGACTCAGCCAGGTACCAGTGCTAAGAGAAATAAAACATCCATTATCACAATGCTTGGGAAGATGGTTTCTTTTTTGTTATGGTGAGGGAAAATGTGTTTGTCTCATATGTAACTCAAATGTGGTACTTCCAAAAAAAGCAAACGTTGTAAAACATTTTAAAATCATGCACTTAAAATACACTACAGGCCTCCCAACCTGTCTAGTGGTTAGCGTAACTGACTACGGATGGAGAGGACTTGGGTTCGAATCCCGGCTCGGACATGGATGTACTTTCTCTTTCTCTCTCTCTTTGTATTTCTTGTCCTTTCCTCAGATGATGGATGAATGTGGCCCCCCTATAAACGGGTTTGTGGTGGTGTAGCGTGGGAGATGCTACTCGTACCTCCGTGACTTGGTTCACAGGTGCCCACCGAGTAACGATAGAATGAGTAGCAGTTTCCGGACTTGTTGTGGCAAATGGGCTAATGTACTTACTTGCTCAAGGGTGCCCGCCATTAGAAATAAAAAAAAAATACGCAACAGACTTTCCAATCGACAGTGAACTTCGAAAAGTTAAAGTGCATGAATTAAAGTCGAATTTACATTTACAGTAATCGTTATATACGAGACCAGGCACCAAAGCTAAAGCAATAACATTGGCGTAGTTTAAAATTACGGAAGTTTTGTTGAAGCGAAAGAAAACATTCGAAGATGGAAAATTCATGAAAGAAACTTTCCTCAAAGCGGGAGAAGTGCTTTTCAAAAATTTTAAAAATAAATTTGCAATAATATCGTCAATAAATAATATTCCTTTGTCGCGGAGCACTGTGATGCGTTAGACTGAAGCTATGAATAAAAATTTGGAGGATTCATTAAATGACGATTTAAAAGCTTGTAAGTTCCTATCACTTCAATTTGATGAATTCACGGATATTAGTGACATTGCGCAGTTATGATTTTTGTGAGAATAGTTTTCAAAGATGACTTCAAAAGAAGAGTTATTAACTATAATTCCATTGAAAGGACAAACGAGAGGCCTAGTCATCTACAATTCATTTAAAAACTTTATTGATAAGACAGGATTTCTAATACATAAATTGGTCTATTACAACAGGTAGAGCTCCAGCAATGGTTTGGGAATCGAATTAGTTTTATTACCTTGTGAAATAGAAAATTCCCAGTTTTACCAGCTATCATTGCATTACACATCAACAGGTATTGTATTCAAAATTACTAAAGTCTAATGATACAATGCAAATTGCTTTTAAAATCGTCAATTCAATTCGTTCAAGAAGTCTTCACAGATGACAATTTCGGCCGCTTTTGGAAGAAACTGAATCAGAGTTCGGAGTTCTCTTATTGCTCAGAGTCGTGAGGTAGCTAAGCCGTGGAGTGATTTTAAAAAGATTTTGTTTCTGTTATCAGAAATAAAAAAAAAATTCTACAAATGAAAGAATAGCATTGTAGATAAGAAATGGCTCATGAAACTATCTTTTATCTGCGATATCACTGCAAAACTTAACGACTTAAGATAAATCTACAAGGAAAGAATAAATGTTTAAAAGACATGAACAAGATTAAAACTTTCAAAAAAACTATAAAAAGGTATGCTTCTCAATTAAGAAAAAATGAATTGAGAAACTTCAAAAACATGGAGGAAGAGTGCATCCATAATCCAAATCGAGGCTTCAAAGATTTCGTCGAAGACTTATATATTCTGTTTGAAGGATTTGAAAAAAGGTTCGTTGACTTAATTAGGTTGGAAAATATCATAAAATTGAGTATATTTCCATTAAATGAAAATATAAACATTGATGTGTAGTATTTGAAAAAATGGATATCACATCAGTCACGATCAAGGAAGAAATTTTTAAATTAAGATGCGATATATTTCTTAAATCCAGAGCACATCTAGCGATACTGATTTTTGGAAATTAGTTTCTGAGGAAACGTTTCCAAATATTTACAAATTGTTTTTTTTTATTTGTAATCATACTTTGTATAGACATATCTTTGTGAAATTGCTTTTTCAATCATGAACGCAATAAAAACCAAACTTCGGTCACGCTTAACAGATTTAATTTCGTGTTTACGCATTGCAATAAGCTCGTACTAGCCACAATATCATAAACTTGACACAGATATACAATGCCAATTTCAACTAAACGCAGTGAATAGGATGGTCAGCTTTTAGTATATGAATATTTTGATTATTTTCGCCAGTAAATTTTTATTTTGTAAATATTAATATAAATTCTTTTTTAAAAAAATTAAATAATTTATTTTTTCTTTTTACCGGAAATAAATATATAAACATGTACGTTACGTTAATTTAACTCAGTCATTGGTAGACCGCCTGTGACTTTTTAAATGTGGAGTAGACCGGGGATCCCAAAAGTTTAGCCACCCCTGATATATATAGTACACTTACATCTATTTTCAATGAATATGAAGAAAAAAACAAGAAAAAACTTTGTTATTTCTAAAGTTTTAAAGACGATTGTTATTTCTGAAAACATTTACTGCACTTATCTACTAAATACACACATTTCTTCTTCAATGTTTACTTAAGGCTTCTTTTAGAAATAAATAAATTATTAAAACGAAAAATCAACCAATTTATGAAGCTGAAATAAAAAATGTAAAAATTGGAATGTGTTTAAAGTGGATAAGTCGATAAGAATTCAAATCATACAAATGTAATACTAAAGAGATTAATGGAAGTACAAGAGACTTACTTTAAAAGCTTTTGTACATTGTAAATAATTTTGTACATTGTACAATCGCATAATATATGTATTTATACTTTTGCATAATGGTACTTTATTAATAATTAAAAGCGAAAACTTTATTTTCAAAGATAAAATCTATAAAATGAGTGGTATTAAAAAAACGTGACAACTAATTTTTTTTTTTCGAAAACTTCAAAATTATAAAATCGATAAATCTATTCTTTACACAACAAAAGCATCTTGCATGCCTAACATTACTTACTTCATCTACTGATAAGTGATTTTATTTCTTAATAAACCTCTTAATGCTCTTCTTGCATGCTGAATTATCCAGTTTTCCAAAAGAATTTTTTTTTAACATCATTTAAATTAAGTCGGACCGCATGTCAAATAATTCTCTCATTTCCATTTGAAACTTTAAATGCAGACATTATTTCACGCCTTTATCGTAAAACTGTAATTAAATCACTGCATAGTTTCGAGCGCCAAAGTGATTAAATATTTATGCAATGCCAGGAGGGATCGGTTTTCAATTAATGATACGCCGGGGCTTCTTTCGCAACATCGTTTCGCAGATTCCATTCCCACTTTAGTGACCATCCCTTTTATCCGATATTCAATTTAACTAGTTATTTTCGCAGAGCAGGCTGCATAGCTGAAAGTACTTTCGATCCGAGAATTTGATAGCAAATGGCTTAATGCATGTAATATCCGAAATTTTAGAAAAAGTTAAAAGATGTAATTATTGGATTGAGATTGGCAACCTCTTCTGGTTAAAAGGACATATTCTCTGCATTATTAAACATTTTAACCATTAATATCTTGAAATAATAATTCGCACAGAAGCCATTAGCATTAATGTAAATTATTGTCATTCAAATAGGATGTAATTTGAGGAATGTATTCAAGAGGATTTGCCTTAAGTCAATAAGAATATTCTCTAAATGGTTGAAACTTTTCAATTTTGATAATAACCATCGTTAAACAAAACAAGATTTATGTTGTAATTTAAGTTTTAATGTGCATATTTTTAGGGTTAATATGCTTGGGTTTTCTTGAATATCTTATTTGGGGATAATATAAGCTATAAATGATGTGTCATAGATTTCCAAAAACGTTATACAGCTGCTTACAACACTGCGTTTACATAATATATTGAATACGTTCAAGGTGTATGTAATTTTACCTTTACCATCGATGAAGGCTCTTCGTAGAGAAAATTGGAAACTCGTTTCTAATCTAGTTGAGCAAGGAATGTTATCAGTTGTATTTCAAATTTTCGATTTTAGATGCACAAAATAATGATAAATTTTTTTGTCATGTATAACAATATTACTTCATTTGCAAAAAGGAAATACTAGGTGGGATTACAAAAAAGTCTTATGCTAGCTTGTTATTGGGTTAATTTACCATCCCCCATTAACATTTCAGGAATGGATTTTTTTGGATAACATTTCAGGAATGAAACATTTCAGGAAAAAATATATCAAACCTTGAGAACTTTAATCTCATTTTATAAGTGCTATATTTCTATTTCACTTGAATTTTAATATTTTAGAAAAGACATTTCAATAATTTTAAATTAAAATAAGAGAGCATTTGCTTGCTTGCATTACTTTTTTATTTCTGCTGACAGAGATACTGCTAAACACAGCCAGTCGCAGTGTAGTCATGGTCAAGCAACGAGGTTGACACCTGAGTTAACATCCTTCTCCTCATGCCACGCTAAAGGAAGGATATTCCGACTATGACCAATTTTGTTTGCTCCAGTCGTCATTAAAGAACAAGATGTGTCTTTGACGAGGTCACAAGATCGAAGCCTTGCTCAACTAAGTCACAGAGGTCTTACAATTTTATTATATTTATAGTATTTACATTTTTTCCCCTTCAGATTGCATTTCTACAAAGGTATGTAACAGAATATTTGGGAATATTAAAAGCAAAAGTGGGTATGGATTTTAAATCATTTAAAAAAATTATTCAAAGTTGATTTCAATTCAAAAATTACTTAAAAAAAACTTGATTAAATCTAAAATTTCTTTTCAATCAATGTATGAAAATTATTCATTTACAGCCGTATTCACCAACCAGAGTTAAACGAGGTTTTAGGATAAAAAGCGACTTAGGTCATTAAACGTTATTCACCACAACAAAAACAGCGATTAACTCGCCTATATGGATCCCTAGACTACGATTTCGGAGTGTTAGCGCCGAGTCAGCAAACAATGGCGGACTTAAGCGATATATTTGTTGACATTGATGTGCAAGTTTGCTAGCCAATCAGAAGCCGTCTTACATGTCGTGTTCGGTTAACTCCAAAGTTGTTTTACACGGGAATTTCCCCGCTTTGTGAATAAGAATCGGCGAGTCATGCTAGAGTTGAGTTATATCCGAGATAGGCAACACTCAAGTTAACTCGTGTTTGGTGAATACGGCTGTTAAAGAGATCGCTTAATTTTATCCGAAATTTATCTGTTCTTCAAAGTTAAGTTTATCATTCTTATCTAAACCCTACTGAGATAAGGCTAGTTGTGACGTCACCCTTAAAAGTTTGAAAACTTGTTCTATGCAATTGAGTTATAAAGCAAAGCTTATTACTTTAATTACTTTTACTTTAGAATTAAAAATTATTCATCTCATCCAGAGATAAGCTAACAATAAATTAATTTTGATTACATTAAATACGGAAAAAACTTTTTCAATATGTCCAAGAAATCATAGTGTGGCTAAAAGCGCAAGGGAGTCTTTAGTGAGTAAATTAAATATATTTTTTCTTTTAACGTAATGATGAGACTACACATAAAATGGATGTAAGATAAAAAAAAAAATAAATATATATATAATCAAAATTTTTAATTATGAGAATAAATTGATTACTACTCTGTTTTAGGTTAAAAAAAAATAAAATTAAGAAGCGCAAAAAATATGCATGAACAAATGAAATAAAAATACGCTTCATATTTCAAAGCAATAAATTGTTTATTTGTTATTTATATATATATCCAATCATGAGTATATTAGAAAATAGATTTAGAAAACTTTTTGACGAAGAAACTATCTTCTTTTGATAGTAGATGAGGATTTTGAAATAGATGGGGGTATAGTTTCTAAATTGAATAGTTCTTTAAAGCATTGCTTTTGATTTTTAATGAAATAAATGGGATAACATTCATTTGTTGAGCTGGAGACAAACTGCATTTTATTCACAGAACTTTTCAACATTTAAGAAAAGTTTATTTGTTAAACCTATTGAAAATAAATTTAAAATAGATTTTTACAAATGTTTTTGTGTATGAAAAAGATTTCATAAATTAAAGGATATATTGATAGTTTATTGTATGAATATTCCATCACATGAAAAATGAAATGAGAATTTCACTAAAATATTTACTATATATAGTAAAATATTTGAAAATTACACAGTTCTGAAGGTCAGAATATTGATTAGTATTAACTTAATTGTGAGTAGAAATTTTCTGTCAATGTTTAGAACGTATAATATTCTTTATATGAACATTCAATTATTCCAGTTCCAATTTCCAGTTACCTAACTTCAATTCATTGGATATTGCAGTCTTTTTTTGATAAGGTTGTAACTTTTAGTCATCTCCGTTTTCATGGTTTTCTTTTTTTGTCAATTTTTTCTTACAATTTTTGGATTTCTTTTATTGACTTTATTAATTTGAAATTAATTTTTACTTTTTATTTTATATATATATTTTTTTTTATTAACTTTTCTTATTGTAATATTTGTTGTTAATTTGTATTCTATTGTAATCACTTTCTCTTTTCGAATTTTAATTTTTTCATATTACTACATTTAATTAAAAATTAACTTTTATTTTATTTTTCATTAAAACACTTGGTATAATAATATACATGCATATATATATTAAAATTTTTTCAAAAACAAATTCGTTTTTTTTTCTTTTTTTCCTTACGTCCCAAATTTTAAGTCGCCTCTATTTTCATATTTTTTTTTCATAATTTTCCTATTTTTTTCTAACTTTTTTGGTTTTCATTTTTAATTTAAATATTTTAAAATTAATAGTTGTATTTTTATTTCATAATTTTCCTTATTTTATCACTATCTTTAAAATTACTTCCTCTTTATAAAACTTTTATTTTCGGTTATATTTTTATCAATTTAATTAATTTCTCATTTTAAATATCTATTTAAAATTGATTTTTGTTTGAACTTACATTAAAATATTTCTTTCAACTATATTTGTTATTTGAAAATTTATTTATTTGCTTAAATTTCACAATAATTTATGTCTCGTTTTATTACAAAAAAGTCAAATTCATTCTACGTTATCATTTATCTTAAATTATTCAAATCATTTCATAAAATTGCAATTAACTATAAAAGCGAATGCAGAAAATTAATTTATTAACCCCAAGATAAGAATAACCTTTGTGCTTTAAAGAAGGGTTGGAGGCCTGCAAGAAAACAACGAAGACATTAGCCTCAACTAATGACATTAGTTAATCTTGAGTAATGGGAAAAGGAGTCTAATGAGATTTTAACCAGGTCGTTGATTTTATTTCACACTATCCGAATCGAAATTAATTTTCATAATGGAAAAAAAAAAGCGAAAACGTAAAAGATTCATTTAGTCTCTTGTCGGATATTCCGTTAATTAAAACAAAAACTATTTGTCGTTATCTAAAAGTAGCGAACTAATTTTCTCTTCCGAAAATCAGGTTAATTTACTTAATTTCGTTATTTAAAATGGCATCACATTGGTAGGGGATGTAACTGTACTTTGCCGATAACAGAATTTAGTTTTCGAATTTTTTCCAACTTTTATTAAATAAATAAATGTAATTAATTGGGTGGAAGTGGTCTATATATTATTTATAATAAGAAGCCTTAACATTCAATTAAAATATCAAACGCGTAGGGCATTTAAAATTTTAATTATGACATATTAAGAATGGATTTAAAAAAAAATTGAAGCTTAGGATTGGAAGCAATTATCAAAGCATAGTAAAGAGGGAATTGAATTTGTTACCTTATCTTTGCCAAATTAATCCATTATTATTATTTAACTGATGACTAAAAGAAAAATTTAGATTTATGATATTAATTTTACAAAGTAGTTATCGTGATTTATAGCACATTATTTGTGACTTATACTCATGTTACTAAATGGTTAAATTAAATAAAGCTTGGCAAAATATAATAAATGTTACATTAAATCACACTTACATATAATGAAATAGATTTTCTGACTTTAATAAATGAATACATAAAATTTGAATTAAGAATTGTAATTTGACTTATACGTTTCGATTAAATTTTAATGGAATTTATATTGAAGCTAGAAATATGAAAAACTTTAGTTAGAATCCATGCTGTCGGTGTGTTTTGGACACTGATAGTATTAAGAAATTTTTCAAAATAAAACAACCACAAAAATGTCGGCTGTAATCTTTATCAAATCTTTTATCTGGAAACGTTTGAGCAATAAAGGAAAATACAACGATTTATTTAGCGAAATACGCACGTGAAATAATATATAACTGCAATAATTGCAACATCTGTTAAAGATATAATCTAAAATTCTTAAAAAAAGTTAGCATTAATTCAGGAAACTTATATTATCTATATAAGTTTCCTGAATTAATTAAGTTTATAACAGGAACTAATATATAAAAAATATAGCTTATAACAGGAACTAAATTATAAACTATATTATCAGTATCCAATAAATCTTACATCCTCTATATAACTCCAAATATTCATTTTCAAATAAATATGGTGGCTGTTAAAATGAAAATTAAAAATAAAATCGGTGACTGTTAAATTATCTTACAACAAACAGCCTTAAGCCATTAAACAACCCATAACTCATTGTCAAAGTATATAATATAAAAAAATGGAAATTACATATTTTTAAAAATTTTGACATCAATTATCATTACATGGAATTTAAGTAATAAATTGCCATAAAAATCATTTGTGAATTATTTTTTTAAGCATTTTATTTTTATAAGAGAATTTAACACTTAGCTTTTCCAATTCATGCATCATATAATTTATGTTTAATCTAACAATTTAAAGTTTAATTTGGTTACAATTTATTGTCTTTTGATATTTAACATAATTGTTAAATCTGAAATCTCAATAAAACTAATACAATAAGTTGCTTTTTTATTAATTAAAATAGAACTAACATGTTTTATCTTAATATTCTTTGAAAATATTACTATATTTTTCGAATCGTAGTTATATAAGAATGTAAAACAAATTATCGCTTAGTAATTATTTACAAAATGCTCTTGTATTTAATTAAGATTAATAAGGTTTTAGAATTAATATAATTTTTTAAATTATTTATAATTACTTTCTGTTTTTAATTGATTCGAGAATTTTTGGAGAAGTAATTGTCTTTCATCAGTTTCCTGCTACAAACTATTAAAATTTTCATCTCATAGTTTCTTGTACTAAGCTAAATTTTACCCTTGTATAGAGATAAGTTACTAAACAGCCTGGCTTGAATAATAAATGGCTCTCCGTTTCATAAATTCTCCGATATCATGTTCACCCGTTTCTATTTCCAACAAAACTAAAAATTCTGAGCCACAAGTAATGATGCAACGTCAGCAGAACTGAAAGTCATTGAATTCTTGTGTGATTTTTACAATAAAGGCAATCAAAGATATTTTCTCTAAGTTATTTAATAGTTTCCTTTGCAAAATTTTCGAATTTCGTGGAGAAGAATCAGTTGAAGGAGGTTTTAACGAAATATAAGTTAAAATATTTTATCGGATAACAAATAAAAAAACTGAGAGCTTAAATTCCTTATCAAAATTTTTAAATCTAACATTTTGTCAAAAGATTAGTATTATAAGTTAAAATATTTAGTATTGTTACGAATTTTGATAGTTTAATTTATTGAAAAACTAAAGTCTAATATGCTTATTCTAATATTTATAATTAAAATTTATATAATCTCTATAGTGATAGACACAAAAATGAATGCAAAATAAAAACATAGAACGAAATTTTTTATATTTTCCTCAAAAAGAACAAAATGAGT
The DNA here is from genome assembly GCA_026290005.1 of Latrodectus geometricus. Taxonomy (NCBI): domain Eukaryota; kingdom Metazoa; phylum Arthropoda; class Arachnida; order Araneae; family Theridiidae; genus Latrodectus; species Latrodectus geometricus. The sequence goes on along the minus strand of JAPDSC010077175.1, from coordinate 51,932 downwards.
AAAATAATAATTAACTATATTATTGTTATATTCCAGTTTTTCAAAGAAAAAAAAATTTACCTAAACGTAATTGTGACCGTAGAAATGGCAACGTATCTGAATAACATTGATTATTTACATACCATCTGTTTATCAAGAGAGTATATTTAGATTATGTCAGAAGTTTGTTGACATGATCTAAAGTTGCAGGTGATTTATTTGCATAGATCTTCCACTGCAGCTGTGTGTGGTCTGAAAACTGACCTCAAAGACTGCATTTTATAGATTTTTTTTTGGTTTTGTTTAGAGAACATGAAGTGTCCTGTTTATTAAGGTTTGACCTCTAAGTGTTTTCCAGCTCTCGGGGAAAAAACATGCTGTGGCATGGTGTTATTACTTGATATTGTAAGCAGAAAATAGATAACGAGCTTTTCTTATTAATAACTGAAACACGTTGAAAGAAATTAAAACTTCTTAATCAAAAAATGTCGATAGTTTTCATAAATCTTGAATTCCGTAAAATTCTTTGTACCTGGATGAATTTTGTTTTATTTTACAAATTTCATAAAATGAAGACATACCCGCTTCAATTTTTATGAGATTTATTATAATAAAAAACATTGAAGACTCTCTCTGTTATTTGGATGAGAAATAAATCCTAAAAAATAATCTCTTTACTTTCATATTAAGTATTTGGAAAGGAAAGAATACAAAACACACAAAATTTTACGTGAATGAGTAAGTTTATTTAGAGTAAAATATCGCAATTTCGAGAAGAATTAATCAAATATTTCAGGGTTGCCATTTTGTTTTGCATACCAACCATTATTGGTTTCTTCTTTTTTCCTGACTAAAAAAGTTTGTAGATACATGTTCTAAAAGTCAATTTAATGCTTTATCTAAGCAATTACATTTTAGGTGAAGAAAAAAAAAACGATGTATACAAAGAGCGTGATATTATTGTTAGAACTTTAACCTTAATAGAAGTTTTGTTTTGCATCTTTTTTTCTTTATAAAACTAAGAAAGTAATACAAATCTCTCAGTAGCTGGTAATTCAAACTTCTCCTGAATTTGCTTGCATATCTTTTTATTATAAATTATATAGGTGTATATTTTTCATATACTGTTAAACGCATGACGTATATTGCTTATGCATATTTTAATGTTATAATACTATGAACCTATGATAAGTTATCATTCAAGGTGGGTACAAAATTTTGATGAATTCAGAGGATAAACTTCTACATGAATAAATAAAAATTACATGAATTTTAAAGTTACAAATATATATTTTCAAAAATTTAAAAATTATAAAAAGTAATTCAAATTCTGATTCTGAAAAACTTTCTAATTTTTTTTTATAATCATACTTTATTGTTATAATGATAATAAGTTTAGTATAGAAGAAAACTAAAATTAAGAAAATATATTGTAGAAATCATTAATTAAATTAAATGTATATCTGCTTAAAAACTTTTATTTTAAATTACGCGCATTATATTTTCATTACACGAAATATTTATCTAGCTTTGTATTCAGAGATTCCATCACAAGAATTGTTTCGAACGTTATTGTCTAGAATTTTTTTTTTAAAGTCTATAAAGTAGGTTTCAGAAAAAAATATATCTCCTGACTATTCAATTCCATTTTTTATTTAAGTCATTGTTTATCTGAAATTTTGTTTCAATAAATAAAAGATATTCAAATTGCAATGTCATTTATGAAAACAAAACTGAATCCGTAAAAACTGTAGAGTAATCCAGATTGAAAAATTATCGGGGTGATGAATTACCGAAGTTTTACTGTAAATCCTTTATTTAAGGGTATTATGTATAATGAGCTAAGAATATTTGTGGAAGAAAAGTTATGATATATTTTGAATAATTTATTTTTCATTGACGAGTTTTAACCATATTCAGTTATCCTTTATGAATGCACCACGTTAGTGGCAAAATGTTTTCTTCAGAGCGATATGTTCCAGGTTCGATTCCAGCCGCAGTTGTACAACAGGCGATTGATGTTCCACTTCTCCCTTAAACAAGCATGTTTATTGAAGGGAATACGCAGTTTTTCACTTATCCTTCTTTGTGATATGTAAATACGGTTCAATATCTATCAAAAATCTCCCTTGCAGGGAAATTTATGCAGTACATATGAAAATGGCTTAAAACAATCGTAGGCTGTTATACTGTCGTTATAATGTGACAAAAGTAATCTATCACGATAAAAACTCATATATTTAATTAAAAGTAAATCATAAATTTTTTGCAATGCATGTTCTCAAATCATGTTTACTGTGACTAATTGATTATATCACGCTTGTTAGAGTGGAAGGTTCAGAATTCAATGCCAATAACCTATAAATGAAAGGAAATAAATCTTGAATTTCTAAATGAAATAATTTTTTTTAAAAATGAAAATAGTATTTTTTATTTTTTCATTCCTTTCAAGCTAATTAAAAAATCCAATTCAACACTTCCTGTATTGATGGTACTTCCTGTATTGTACGGTTAATCAATACAGGATCTACACTTTCTGTATAGTATCGAATTGAGGCTTTTTGCTTTAAAAGAAATATAAAACTAATTAACAGTATATGTTTTTATTTTACATTTTTGTAAAATATCACATCTTGAAGTGGATATCCTAAAAACCGAAACTTTTTTAATGTCCACAGCATGATTTCCACCACTATCATGTTTTCATAAATAGTAAGAAACTTTTGCATGTATCCAGGAAAAACCTTGAAAAATTCCTATGCGCTTATCCTGATAGATATTTATGCAAAAAGAATACCAATAACAGTGTCCCATTATTTTCCTGTCGCTAGAATCGTATTGCGAACCTCCACAAGACACGATAGTCTTACCACTATACCACGAAAAATTTATCATTGTCTTTAAAGGTGCACGAAAGGATGGATGAGAAATCATGAAAGGTGATTGTGTACTTTCATATGACAAATGTTCAATCCGTACTACCAGTAGGTACCAAAAAAAGTCTATGAAATGTACTGGCACATTAAGGAAATTTTACGAAGATAGTTCACAATAGTATTGTTAGCTTCACAGTAATTTTTTCACATAATGATTGTTACACGAACTTCTTACATTTTATGTATAATCCTGAGATATACAACTGGATTATATAAATTAAATTTGAAATTTAAAAAAAAATGACAATTGAATAAATTTTTTACTATTAATATTGTTAATATTTAAAAGAATTTTAATAATTTAGAAAATGATAATTCCTTTCTGATGGAATATGAATTCATTTTTAATACTAAAAATATTTTGTTGTTGTTGTTTCTAATGATACTTGGCAATGCCAAGCCCACCAAGAGGCGAATGAAGTCAGAGAAAGAGAGCACCCTCATACGAAGGTGGAAGTACGACTTTTGGCTCATAGATGGCAGCACCATCTGAATCTTCCACTTTAGAGATTGAAACAAGTGAAGACCCAAAGCCTGGCTCCAACCACACCCAGAGGTATTAATTTGGAATGGGAACATGGAAGGACATTGTGACTCGACAGATTTTAAGTGCCCCAGTCGCTGTTAGTGAACACGACGGATCTTCGGCTAAGCCGGGATTCGAACTCACAACCTTTTGGTTATGAGAGCGACGCCCTAACCAACCAGGCCACCGCGGCCTAAAAATATTTTAGTACCTATAATGGTTTAAAACACCAAAACAATTGTTACTAAAACAATATTGTCTCTCTCATAAATGAATTTTTAAGTTCTGAAAGTATTTTAGGAAGTGAAAGCACATTTTATAAGGCAATTGGGAATTATTATGTAACTCTTTTTCTTAACAAACATATACGTATATTATTAAATGTGTGTGCGCAAATGTTTTGATATAGATGCTGTTAGCTGTTCAATACTACTTAGGCATTATGCATATTTTAAATCTCTTTTACTATATTCCAAACTATTTTTACAAATTGAAACTGACTTGCATAAAATTAATAAATATTTTTATTTATTAATTTATCGATAATAATAATATGAAATTACTTTATCTTTATAATTTCTTCGTGCAAAAAAAAAGTATTAAACAAAAAAATTTTTTTTGTACGGTTTAAATTAATAAAACATTATAAAAATTGAGTTTTTTACAATATCATTAAAATTAGGTTTCTTTCATTTAATAATATAAATTTTATTCTTGGTTAAATATTGAATATACAGTATTCCGCATCTATAAAATGAATATTCGGCTAGTTTCTCTATGATATATCAAACATTCTCTTTCCAAATAGTAGTATATATCTAATTTTAGATAAAAATAAGTTTAAGTACTATAAAAAATATAAAAATGCTGAAGAAAACACATAAATTATAAATGGTACAAACCTCTCATGTCTGCATGTGTAAATATCTAAATCCCTATGCTACAGACAAATCACGGGAGTATGATTTGTATTCGTATCTATGATACAGACATCTCAAAATTTAAAATATATCATAATAAGACAATAAATATTCTATAAATTCAAATAAACTATTATTACTATAACCTAAGTAATAAAGAACAAATAAAATGGATTATAAATAAACAAAGATACGAAAACAATCAAATAAACAAATTTATTTTATCTAGAAAGTAGAATCCCTTTTATAAAATAAGTTTTAGGAATGAAAGTATCCCCTGAAATTCAGAAAAATAAATGGCTAACATTATCTTAAGCTTGCAACTTTGACACAGAAAGAAGTACCTTTCTATTTCTTTAAAAATTGCGTGCACCAGAAGAATATTTTTTTTTATCTTCTTTTTCTAAATCTGAGAGTATTTGGAAAAGAAATACCAAAGAATTCTTAAAATTCTCTCTCAAGTTTAGAAATTTATATTAGACGAATTGAAGTATTTACGGTTCAATTCTGTCAAAGATTTGCTGAAAAAAAAATATATCCGTCAAAGCGAATACTTAGGAAATGCAGAGAATAAGCTGAAAAAAAATTGAATACATTTAACTCATTTTTATTTTAATTGTACTAATGTGTAATTACAAAGTACACAATTTTTTAATCCAGGTTATATTATAAGGGATGACGTATGTATTTCTACCGTCAATATTTTAGAAATATAAGTTCTTTTTTTTTTTTAGTATTAATAAATAATAAATTAAACATCTAATATTTTATATATAAATCTAATAAATACAGTTTGAATCATTGAAATATTTTAATTTTTGGTAAAATGTATTATTTATATTAAAAAATCTCCTTAAATCTACACAGTCAAGAAGATCTTTTTTTTATATCAGTATTCATGAAAGATCTTTTTATATAGATATGTTACAATAAGCAAATCAAACAAGTATTATCTACAGGGGAATCAAAAATCAATGTTGTGCATTAATTTCTTTTTTAATAATTAGTGCATATGCATATTTTTGATTAACTTAAACAAGAATATGCAAAGTAATTTAGTACCATGTTTTCAAAAACCAAGCAATTTCAATACAATAAATTTTATTTACATATAAAACAATTTTACTCTAGTCTAATAAAACAATTAAATAAAGAATCAAAGTAATTGTATGTATTATTCATAAGCAATTGTATATAATATTTTTAAGTGTGTCACTCATAAATCTAATATTGAACATTTACTTAAATGTTGGTTCTTGTTTTGCATTTATTTCATTAAATTATAATTAAATATGCCACTAATGGATATTATTTTTAAGTTTTCTAGTAAAGGAAGTTTTTTAAATTTTCTTTTATATATCTTAATTTACTATTTATATACATGTATATAAATATAACAGTAACACAATAAATAACAATTGAGTGAGTTGCATTTTTATGCAGCTCTTAAAAAAATTCTTTTTTTTAATCCATGTGTTTTTTCATATCAGATGTTCATTATTTTGAAAATTGTCTTTACATTTTATATATTTTTTCTTAAAGAAATAAATCACGATAAATATGCAGGTGTTTATTTTCAGCTTATTTAAAATCAACAAAATTTATAACTTACTGTAAAAGATAAGGTGTGCCAGATATAAAAATAGGGCATAAACAGTATCACATTTAATTTTCTAAATCACGCTTAAGTTTTAATCGATATAAGAAACTTATCAACAATTACTGTTTTTTCTCGATTAAAATTTAAATGCGTTGAAGAAGTTGTACTTAATATAATATCATTTTTCTGTGAAGAGTTAACGATTATTAACTAACTAAATTCTTTCAAATTAAAAAAAAACTGAAAAATGTTGACAAGTTTTTCATCTGTTTCTCAGAAATGAAAAAGCAAAAATAATTCTTAGTTTTAAGGAATTGCCAAATAACTCAAAATAATTGCGGTTTCTGAAAAACTAAAATTTTTGCAGTTCTGGAATTTTCAGAATTGCAATTTATTTAAAAATATGCAAAAGACTAAGATTTTTAAACTATTTTTTTAATAAATACTATTTGAGATATTAATAAAATAAAAAAAGCATTTTGACATTAATAATAAGTTTACTCTTCTTTATAAATTTATGATAAAATATATTGAGAAATATATTAGGTAAAAATTAATTAATTCTTACACTATTGATAGTAAATATTTCTGAGATAGGAATGTAAAGTTACAAATTCATTATTTTTATTATTGAAATGATTCATATTAATATAAATGATCTATTTTAACCATTTTATACAGTAGATCTGTTACAAAATAATAATTTACTCATTTGTTTTCTCCATTCTACTGAATAAGAATGAAAGTATCTCAAAAGATGAAATATTTGTTTTAATTAATTTTTAAGAATAAAGTAGCATCACAATTATATTTTGCCAGACATTGCTTTGTTGACCAATATTTTAATTTTTGAAGATTATTCCATAATAATTTCTGGTTTATTTATGATCTGCAGTTCTTCTTGATCATAAAAAACCCGATTCAACTGAATAGGCTTGGTCTTACTGCTTCTCGTTTTTTAAGTTCAATGGTTCTATATAATACTTTTTTAGATTATAATCAGCTATCATATAAAATGGGCTATCCAGTTAATTCTATTCATTTTAATGTCAGGTTATTTATACACCTGTAAAACTGAAAATTATACCTGCCCTTCTAGTAATTATTTTTGTTTATGTCATAAAAAAACATCTTTTTTTCCCCCTGTTTTCTCGTATGATAAGTCCATACAGCATATGTTCAATGCAAAAAAATATTTTATTGGAAAAAAGACACATAAAGGATCTTATTGTGATTTCAGTATCTTGTTCCATAAATCTCAAAATAAAATTGATTTTTTTATTATATCTTGTAATTATCTTTGACTATGCTCATTGATATTTCGTATCATTTATAATTGGTTAAAAATCTTGGGCGATAACATTTTTAATTCATAACAATATTAGTAAAATAATATGTTTTCCTTAAATTGATTACATTTTCAATATACTTTACTTTACTCACTTGATTGAGGTTTAAATACTCTTTTGATAGAATTATAATAAATTTATTTTATCCAGACTAGTTAAACTGAAGGATTATATGGTAAGGAATAAGAATTTAAATACTTGCTTATACGAAATCATTAAACTACAAAGCTCTACTAATTTTAAATGCATTCATTATAATGAGCAGTCTTTAATTATAACGAATATATATAAGTTATGCTTATTTTATATCAAAAAAGTGCATTTTAGTTCAAAAGTGTTATATTTAAACATATGTTTTCAATGAAATTTGTTAATTAAACCAATTTATAAGCATTCATTGGAGTAGTTTTTTTTTTATCTAAATTTCTGATTTTTTAATTTTTGAATAATTTTAAAAAGTTGTTTGATTTTATATATTGTCTACTTGACATATTATTTTTAGAGGAAAACAATCATTATAACCAAAGTAGAAACAATCAAAAAATAATTATGAGTAAAATTCATTTTCTTTTTACTTAGAATAAAATAATTTTAAGTAGAATGCATCTTCCCAAATAACAGCAACTATTTCAATGCAAAAGAAACTGAAAAACAACATTTTTATAATTTGGTATTTTCATCCACCACAAGGTTTTGAATAATAATTCATGAAATTACTTTTTCAATTCAATACAATTACTTTTTTTGGAAAAAACTGAATAAAATCATATCAGTCATTTTCATTAAATTATATAATTCAAGCATTTTCTTTCTTTAAAAAATCAAGTTTATAAAGAAATTCAAATTCATTTTATGTAGGAACTTTAGCAAAAAAAAATTTTTACTTGCATAAAACCAAAAACTAAACCAAATGAAAAATATCTAACAACCCAAAAAATACAAAAACTTTAATTAATAAGTATTTTTATAAAGCTTAATCAAACTTTAATTATATACGGATAAAATTTCTTTAAGAAGCCAAAAAGAGACTGCAAACCCATTTTCTTTCACCAACGCAAATAATTAAATAATTTGCTCAGATCTGGATAACGAGCAAGAAATATATTATTTTTTTTATCTAAAAGACATTGCTGAAAATAATACAGAACATAAGGTTAAAGGCAGTCGTTAGACATAATAAGGCTCCATCTTCAAAGAGACATCCTTCTCTTTGAGATGTGAAATTCCTTGGCTTCCAATTTAATTTGGCCATTTGTTATCTTTTTCTTATTCTGTTCATTATTTTTGTAAATATTTTTTTGGACTTTTACGTTATTAAAGCTTTTTTTTTTATTTTTTTATCCGAACTTTTTTTCACCTGCTAAGAGATAAGAAGAGAAGAAAAAAAAAATTGCTTTTGGTGTGACTGTGGATAGGAAACGCATGCTGAGTTGTGGACAAATCACTCACCTCAGCTTGAGTTTGGGGGAATGGGAGAAGATATTTGTCAGACAAGAGTAAAAAAAGGAAATGCACTTAAAATAACTTTCGTTTTTATCAGAGAGGGTTGTGGGGGGGGGGGGACTGAGATTTTCGTGTTCGCGCGTTTGGAGATAAATCTAATTTTTTCTTACACTTACATCTACCCATGTGAGATTATATGTTAGATGTATCTTAATGGAAGGTTCTTAAGTGTACCAAAGTTACAAGTCGGAGTAGCTTTGAAGCTTGTTGTTGGTAATCTTTTATCCTGTCTTCTAATTTACGGAAGACGAGCAGAAGACTAAGCTGATTAGAAAATTCAAACATAGAATATTTTTGTTCCGTTAAGAGAGAGATTTATAAACGTTTTAGTTGCAGAGGAGAATTTCCAGACTGAAAAAGTGCCTTAAAATATTATGAAACTAAAGCGCATTTCCATGTTTGCTTAAAAAATATTCTTTCTAAATGAAGATAAATCCCACAGTTGGAGTAATAACTTATGACCCAAGAAGTGAATATTCATTTAGATGATCTTTTAATGGAAATATAACTGATATAAGGGGGAATATTCAAAGCAAATAATCAGAGAATTTTTTTTTATAAGTAAACGTACCCAATGTCCTGGAACACTGGTTTTCAACCACTGTGTCGCGGCCCTTTTATGTGCCACCTAATTCTTAAAGTATTTCCAAATTTTAGAAATGTATATAGTAAAATAATACTTTTTATTATGAGTAAAATTAAATTTGAATCTAAAAAGTATATGTTTAAGTCTAAAAAATTACACTCTAAAAGAAAAGGTGTTTTTACAGTTAAGTACCATATTTTAAAAGTTAAAAACTGTTTTTAACTTTAGTAACTGTAAACTTTCATAAAGTGCATTATTTTCCCCAAGTGAAAAAATTTCAAGTGTATTTCTAGTATCTATAATTACAGTTTTCTAAATTTTCCCTGTGTGAACTCCAGTTTTCAGTATTAACCAACATAAAGCACCAAAATAGATTGAGACTTTAAATGCAGAAGACGATATGAGAGTAGCAATGTTTTCTTTTTTATTACCAAATATAAATGAAATTATCAAAAAACATCAAGCTCAAATTTCTCTTTAAAAACATCCTTATTATTACATTGTAACTAATCCCTTAATAAATGTACTATTGTTTTTGTATTAGATATTAAATTATTTTACATTCAAATTTATTAACATAAACTATTTTACACATACTGAATTAAGAATAAATAACTTCTAAACGTAGCTTTTTCTTTGTATATCTCCAAATTTTGAAATCATTAAAAGCGTGCCGCGAAAAATCAAACAAATCGTATTATTAGATAGTCATGTATAAGTCAAAATACAGCCAACAATAAAAAAATACAAAGCTACAATGACGAATAATACGAATTAAAAATCTTTAAATCTATTAAGAATAATAAAAATTTATTATGTAAAATACAAATTTTTAGTTGTTCCTCGTTCAGAAACTAATATTTGGTCTCAATACTGATTGCAAAGTTAAAAAAAGAATAAGGGAGTTAATAAGATTTTTTAATAGTGTTTATAATTAAATGCCGAAACTTTTTATTATATATTTTATTATAATTTTTCATTACTTTTTACATATTCTTTTAAAATGATAAATGGCTTAAATGTGTGTATATTTTTTCAATCCAAAAATATTTTCAATCATAGAAATTTAACAAATGAAGTGAACGGGAGAATAAATATTCGAAATAAATTTGTTTCGTACATT